>VZRE01005533.1:0-15736 GCA_013396775.1 Cephalopterus ornatus | reverse complement strand
TGATGATCTCAGAGGTATTTTCCAACCTAAATGCTTTGGTGATACTGACAAATATTTCTGTGCTACTTAGAATATCCTGAGTTGGAAGGAACCAACAAGGATCAATAAAGTCCAGGTGCTGGCTCTGCACAGGACTTCTCCAAGAATCATACCATGCCCCTGAGTGTATTGTCCAAACACTTGAACTCTGGCAGTCTGGATGCTGTGATCACTTCACTGGGGAGCCTGTTCCAGTGCCCAACCACCACTGGGTAAGAACCATTTCCTGATATCCAACCTAAACCTCCCAAGGCACAACTTCATGTCATTCCCTCAGGTCCTGTCACTACCCTTGACAGAGGAGAGATCAGTGCCTGCCCTTTTGCTTCCCCTCATGAGGAAGCAATGAGGTCTCCCTAGGATCTCCTCTTCTCCAGGTTGAACAAACCAAGTGACCTCAACTGCTCCATGTATGGCATTCCCCTCTAGACTCTTCCTCATCTTTGGAGCTCTCCTTTGGACACTTTCTAGCAGCTTTGTATCTTTATGTTGTGATGCCCAAAACTACCCCCAGGACTTGAGGTGAGGCCATGCAAGCAGAGCGGAACTGGGCAATCCCCTCCCTAGACCGGCTGGCGATGCTTTGCGTGATGCCCCCAGGACACAGTTGTCCCTCCTGGCTACCAGGGCACTGCTGACTCATGTTCAACTTGCCACTGGACCAGAAGCTCCAGTTTTCTTCTCATGGAGCTGCTCTCCAGTGTCTCGTTCCACAGTCTGTCTGTTCACCCAGGGTTGCCCCATCCCAGGTGCAGAATCTGACACTTGTCTTTGTTAAACTTCATGGGGTTGGTGATTTCTGCTAAGAAAATTTCATTTTAGAAATTTTATAAGCAGAATCCAAGAATAAGTACTATACTGGCAATATTAATAGTTATGTTAACACTCTCTAACATGCATATCTTCTAGTTTGTCTCATTTAGAGAAAACAAAGAGGAAATACTTAACTTTAGAGTACAATATTCCTGCAGCATGTAAGAAAAATATTGCCAGTCTTTCTAGGTGGGTTTAATATACTAAACCAGTGGAAACACTCAGGTGTTTTCAGCTGGTTTCAAAGATGTCTCTTCAGTTAAGAAGCTAAAAAAAAAAATTATTTTTGCATATATTCCCTGAATAAGAAGGTTAAGTGATAACCAATAAACTCATTTAGCCACTGGAGTTGACTGCCAGATGATCAAAATTGCCTTGTATTTAAGGAGAAAATTCTGCCGTGAATGGAAAATCAGACAGTACTTGTGCCCTGGGTGTAACCCAAAAGAAAATGTGCTTTGCACTTGGCTGTTTCTGTGAATGTTAAATATTCATGACCAGATTTACTCATTATAGAAATTCTCACTCATATCATTAAGTCATATAACGAATTGCATCCCCTGTTGAAAGTAGTCATTATAACTTGTATCTCATCCAATCTCATATTAAGTTTTCCCCTTTCTCCACTTCTATACCTCCTTTTTTTTGCTAAGGCCTCTTTTTTTTTTTCCCCTAGAAATAAATTTAGGGCTGATATCTTACATGACTAATTACAACCTACATCATATAGTTACAGGCATCTTATATTACACTTTTTAGGCCTTTTGAGGCAAAACAGCTATGTAGAAGATCAAAGACTAGCATTAACTAACTTGTAGACTCTCTTTGTCACAATTTATGCCTAAATTTGGACTTTGGGTTTTGTTCTGGTGAGGTACCTTTTGTGTCCAGACTGAAGTGGATTTTCCTCTATTCTCAAAACCAAAGCTCCATGTCACCACACAGTGGGTGTTACTGATCACCCTCTTAGTGGTGCAGAAGGAACAGGAAAACATTAAGCAGCCTCACTTTGAAGAGGAAGAAATCTGTTCCCATAGTTTCAGTTATCCTAAAGAGCTCAGGGGTTAGAGTTATGGAGAACTAAGATTTGGGTTTTAAGCTGGTTTTGAATAGTAACCATTTGCACAGGGCACAAAGTAAGCCTCAAGCACAAAGTCCTGAATTAACCTAAATTCTGTGCACTCCAAGTAACTCAGTTTTGCCTGTCCTTACCTTTCCACTATCCTAGAGCACTTGATTTGCATGGAAATGATTTGACTCGTGTAATTTTGAAAAGAAGGTACAGAGTAACAATGCCAACCATTTCCTTATAGCAAAAGATACTGAAAGCAACATATGTGGGTTTTTGTTTGTTTTGTTTGGTTGGTTTTGGGATTTTTTAGCATACAAAATGGAAAAAACAAATCACATAATGGGTTTTGTTTGTGCTGTTTTGTGTCTTCCATCTGTGGCAGTAATTTTTTTAAGCTTGAAAATGTACTTATTCTGTTTCTTGGTAGAGATACCTTGAATCAGACTCTTGGTAGATATACATAAGTATACTGAACTCACAAGTGTCTGATTTTATGACATAAACAGCCACGTGTAACAAGCAACCCTCTCTAAAGTGGAATTGTCCATGCTTTTCAAAAGAAGTTTTGCTGTTACTGCTGAAGCACAGTTAATCTAATAGTATCATATGGGGTAATAGAATAGAGAGATGGGAAAACTTATTTGATTGTAAATGTTTTTGAATGTTACTGTTCATTGATTTGGGATTGCAAAAATTGGCGGTGTCATGTATATGAGTATATCTACCTGCCTCTGTGCCTGCATATACCAGAGCTATAAACATTCTGGTGCTTTCAAAGTGATTACAGCTGTTTTAGGAAGCACAGGCTTACTTAATACACTTGATAGCTTACTTATTTTAAGGAAATGGGAACAGTTTATTTAAATAAGCTGTAACAACATATTTGCTCAGATAGTTCAGGCATTTGTGGTGGGTTGACCCTGGCCAGATGCCAGGTACCCACCTGGGGAGGTACATCCTTCCTGCCACTTCCTCAGGACTGCTCTGTGACCTTGGGAATCCTTGTTAGGCCTTGGTCTTTGTATAATGAGTTGGGCTGTGAGGTGACTGACCTTACCAAAAACTCTTGCATGGCTAGGGTGGGAGTGGCACTGAGGTGAAGAATGAGATTATGATTGGTCAACCTCTGACAGCCTTAGAGCAGTCCCTAGCTGAGTAGAGGAATGATCCCATTGCTTCTGGAGTTCGCAAAACAGTTTCCAGTTGCGTTGAAAAAAATTCCAATTCATTTGGAAATTCCAGTAATGACTGAGCTGGGGATGAAAATTTTATGGGTGACTAAAGCAAATCATCTTGAGACCCTATAAATAGTGGTCCTAAGTGTGATTCTTTGACCTTTCCTGGACCACAGTGGGGTGTGCCAGCAGTTCCCTCTCAGAGGCATCACTCTTTCTCTAAGAGAGGTACCTCTCAGAGCTTTCAAACTCTCAGGTTTGATCTGGAAGTTGACAATGGGGCCTGTGATGATAGAAGCCACTTCTCGAAGCTCAAACCTTTACCAGTTGAGAAACCTGAGTGTTTGAATATTTGATGTGATCATCTCACTGAATTCAAGGGGAATTTTTCATAGGTGTATATATTTACCTTTGGACGTATATTTTGTCAGTGTGTGTGCATGTGCAAATTCCTTTAAACACCCTGTAGCAAGAATAGCAAAAATACTGCCATTTTGGTGTAAAAAAATGTACCTGGATTACCACAGTGCAGAAATCTGATGGCATATTTGATCTGCGTTGCCCCAGGTAAGGACTAAGGGGAGGTCAGTAGAATTGTTTCATGATATGAAAAATCATGTGGTCAGAGTTGTGTTCAGTGAGTATTTCAGCAAGAAGTGTTATGTTATACCAAATTATTTATTTTTTTTATAATTTAAACGTCTCTTTTAAAGTTGTGAATAGAAATTGTGCGGACAATTGCATTATAAATACAGAATTATGTTAAAAGAAGATAATCTGTATGCTTATTTACTACAACTTAAAGAGATGTTCCTGTTGCTCAGTATATCTAGTGATGTGAAAAACCTCAGACTCATTTGCTCAATCATTAAGAAAAGATTTCAATAATTTTTTTAGACTAAATATCTAAGTGACTTAAATCAAGTAGGCAGTATAACAAAAATATATAAAGTACTGTTTTGCACCCTTGATTAATATAATATTGATGATTAAACCTTTCCAAATAAATAACAGAATAAAACATAAAATATAATTGCTCACTGTGAAGGAACTGACTTGACTGTGCATAACAGAAAGCGAAAAATCAGAAAACATGAGTAGTTACCATAGTTTTAATGCTTTCTGTTTTGGGTATTCCTTCTAATTCAAGTTAAAACCTCACATATTGATGAATCAGGCCTTGCTGTTATTGTGGCCAATGGGAAGAGCTGGGTAACCTTCTGAACTTCTTTAAATACCTTAATGCGATAACCTATAACTCTCTCTACTGATTTTTTCAGGTTACATTGAGTGATACAAGTTCTAAATCACTAAGAACAGGTCCTGTGTGGTCTAATATCTACTCAGAGGTGATAGAGGTTGAAAAACCTCTGTATAGTATTGACTCATCGTGTCAGGGAGGCATAATCTTGTACATGAAGATATTGTGAAGAGTCTGAGCCCCCCGGGGTGTATTCACCCTCAGTAACAGTCAGCAGCTGCAGAAGTAAGCTATTTCATTGTGAACAAGTGCTGTTTCTCCCTCTGCCCAAACTTGCACTCTCCTTGTCTGCTTTCAAAGTCAGTACCTGATTTTCTATCAGATTTATCAGAGGATGAAAATGGAAGATATACACAGCTGCAACTATAGTAAATATTGCTGTGCGATAGGACGTACAAGGTTTATGCTTTCTCTAACCAGATGGGAGATTGTTGCTACCAAAGTGTTTGGATGAATGTATAGTAAAACCCAGATAAGAGGTAATTGAGCTTCTCTTGCATGCCAAGCCTGAAACCAAAGTGGTGTGTGTGCATATATGTATATATAAATATATATGTATATATACACTTTAATTATTGTCTCAACTGTAAAACAAGATGTGAGAATTTCTTTGCATAGCCATAATCATATAGCATTGTACTCAATGGTTATCCTTACCTACTACTGTGGTAATCCAGATCAGGAAGGGCAAACTGCATGTATAAACATATTTTTTTTGTGCTGTCTTTTTTCTATTCAGATAGATTAGAGATACTGTCTGCTCACTTGGCAGTGATAGTAGTGATAACAATAATAGACAAATATAAAATCTCAGTAAAAAAATGCATGTAATCTGCATGTAAACAAAAGAACAAGGAAACCAGTGAAATTATTCTGATCATTCTGAAGATTTCTGTGGTATTAACTCCCTTATGAACTAAGTTTAGTGGCTCAGAGTTTATGGCTTAGGTTGTTGTTTGCTATTTTACGCTGGGACATATCAAATTTTTTTTGCATGAGGGAGGAAGAGATATTTTGCTATAATTTATTTATTTTTCAGTTGCTACCACCTTACCAGTTGCAAATTATGTGAACAGTTTTTATCACAAGCATTAATTGAAATAATCTCAGTGATTTCAGTATGGTTTCTGCTTGTTTGCTACTCTTTTATACAGGGATAATGCTGTGTGTAGTCATCCCACCATTAGGATTGACATTCTGCATAGCAGTGCAGTATTGTTAACTGAAGTTCACTTCAGTTCTGTTCTTTGTCCTACCACTAATTATTATGATCTGAAGAAGTGTCTAAATAATGCACATAACACAATGTGGGCAAAACTATAATGCAACACGTCATTTAAAGACTGAAATGTACCACACTATATGTGTAATTCTGTCTCTCTATACATGAAATGATTCCTCAAGGATGAAGTTCACCAAACTTCTGTATTGGTTTCCACTGCAAAGTCAACAGTCTTGGGCAAATCAATAATAAGCCTGAAAAATAAACTCTTTGAGAAACTTCTTTTGATCTCTCCTTCCTGTACCGTCACCTGCAATTCAGAGAAAAATGTGACAATTTTCAGGAAAAAAACTTACCGCTGAAAAAATGTACTCCACAGAGTAGAAAACTTTGCCTTTAGACCTGAGCCATAATGTTTTCCTTTGCAATCAGAGTAGTAGCTGTAAACTTTGATCACCATAAGGAGAAGCACACAGGACACACATTGTCCTGTCAGACTCCAGGAGTGTCAGACTGAGGGTGTGATGTAATGTTAGGTGCACATGTAAAAAGCCCTTTGACCCTTTTGTGTAAGTAACTGATGGTGTCAAACGTTAGTTTTCACACAAACCTACTTGGATACCAAATTGAGCTGTATATTTCAGGTACCCAAACTTACTTCTTGTATGCCACTGATCAGAATTAAGGATTTCAGAGATAAACTAATATGTAAAAATTTGAAAAGGGTTGTTTTGTCCTGGATTTAAAGCAGAACATGAGTTTTTGTAAATACATTTATGAATAATTTGTGAACTCAGTTATAAGGAATTTAGAGAGAAAAAATAAAAAGGATTTTTTTTTCTTTTAGAGGTGTCAGTTTACTAATTCCTAAAATGTATTGATGAGTTTTACTTTTCTGAAATTCTTTATTTACTTACAATGCTAGAACAGCTCTGTTTCACAAAAGCTATCTTTCCAATCATACTTAGGTTCAAAAGTAGAGTAAAGTAGCTTTACTTCTAAGCCATAGGTGAAATGGATGGTTTAGCTGTCTTTCTTCTCATCATAACAATCAATATTTTTTACCCTCTTAATTATGCTGGCCGAATCTATGAATATATAAATCCTTTCTTCTTCTAACCTGAAATATCAGTGCAGGGATTAAATGCTCTATGAAAAAATTAATTTAGTTGTCCTTTAAAGTACAGGTGTTTTGTATTTGTTTCAACACTTTCTGCATATGTTTGTTACTAAATTTTAATCTTATTGGTTAACCAAAAAAATAGTTGACCATATAAGCTCTTTTAATATGGATGTTCCATAATGTTTACGGATAAATTAATTATGCTTGCCTAAGGTTCAACATGCACCTCCCCAAGACCGCCTTAAAACTTCTCTAATCATAAAATTGTTTCTGCAATATATTTTCTCTTAATTATGAATTTCCAGTAAGTAACAGGTGACTTTTATAACTTGAAATTTAATAGATATTAAAGGAGATGATGTAAAATACTGCCAGAGAAATCTTCCTCAGAAACTATTGCAACTATTACTATAACTACTACTACTACTACTGTTGCTGTTGTTGTTGTTGTTGTCGTTGTCATTGTCATTATTATAGGTGTTTCTAAATTATTTGACAACATTTTAGAACAATACTTGTACCAAATTCTGAGTTGTCCGGTGTTGGGAACCGAGAACAGGATTTTTTCACTTTTCTGAGAGCTGTCTCTAAATGTCAGGTGGCTTCTAAGCTACAAGTCACAAGGTCAACTCATTTCTTTGTGTTATTCCAATGTTTTTTGTCTTGGCATATTCACTCTCTTCTATGAGTTTTGTGTTCTTTTGGAAAGATAATAGTGGTAATACTTACATAAAGATGTTTGAAGCACATATATGTCCCAGAAAAATCTAGGAATACTCAAATTGAAACACCATATTCAGAAGGAGCTGTAGAATTGCTATCTCAGCTTTATGGACCTTCCTTTGTTGCAAGGAGAATCAAAGGACCATTATTCATAAGATTACACACTCTAACTGAAATGAGTGTTAGAAAAAAAAAATTAAACGAAACAGTATCCTAATGAGAATTTTATGTGTGTTTTGAGGTTTTTATGGGGTGGGGAGGGAGTGTTTTTGGTTTGTTTTGTTGTTTGGTTATTTTCCCCCAAAGTAGTAATAGAAAGAAAAATGACATCCTTTTAACTATATATACTTGGTTTACAGAGTTCTAACTAACCATGAAACTCAAGTGTGGAAGAGTTATATTCCCTTATTTTAACTTGCATTGTTTCTGTAATAGTAAATCAGTGAATGTGTGAAATAATTTTATGGAAGAAAACGGTTCCAAATACTGCTTGCCAGTGTTATCTTACAGTGGCCTAGGCAGAAATTTTTCCAGCTTTTATCAGTGTAATTCAGGGGAAATTCTCTATTCTTGTGTTTTCATCTTTTCATATTAATTCCCTTCCATTTTGCCTGTATGCAGAAAATGAAATTGTTTCTATGTGTTTATAAGTTAAATCCAAGGCCTTATTGAAAATCGTCTTTCAAATGACATCTGGCAGGGCTTTAAATTTCTAATAAACTAGGAGAAAACTGTGCTCTACAATTTATTCATTCTGAACATCTAAAGCTTATGTAGAATTATGATTAAGAATTTGCAAAGAGTAAATTATTCTACTCTTACATTTTTGAATTCATTAGTCTTAGAATTTGTATTGTATTCATTAGTCTGGAAATAGTTGCCATACTAACTAAAAATTCTCTCTGCCTGAATTTTTTATTACTGTGTTACTGGTGTTATATAATTTAATCTCTGTTTAACATAAAACAAAAAAGATTTTGACCATTCTTTGCTAACTGATGTCTTCAGGATGGGGAATGTTTACTTCATTGAATTTATCTCACTGGATACTTGAAACATAACATATGCTCTCCCAAAACAAGAAATAGAATTTGTAGAAGCCAAGAATAATCTGACTTATGCAAATGGAGATCACCTCATGACACACATAATAGCAGCTTTTTGGTAAATCTTGCTACAGCCCTAGGGTCATAAATGGTGTTGACTTTCTTAAATATTCACTATTAAAGATATGGTCTGTGAAAGTGGGGTTTGGTTTGTTTTGTTTTAGAATAATGTAAGTATAGACTGAATGCCTCATTACATGTTAAGAGTTGCTGTTTTCATTTGGGTGGCAGACACTTGCACTATCACCAATATCTTCACAAACTGTTAGAGCAGCAGAGCATCCAGCCCAGGTTGAATGTGGGTATTGAATGTTGCCAGTCAATAAAACTAACTTATTGAGAAATTACATGCACATGAAAATGTCTGCAATCCAGTCTTTTCAATACACACATTCTGTCTAGGCAAAGGTAATTAGGGAGTGAGGAACCAGAATTATCATCTAGTTCAAATGTCAATCTTAGGGTTTTGTAACAAGTAGTTTTGCTGAGCATAGTATAAACAGTGACAATATACTATATCTTTGCACTATAGTGAGCTGGTATATATGAAAATCACTTTTGCCTGAAGAGTGAAATAAATAAGGAGTTTGCATATACTGCTGGTTTAAATTTTGCAGTGAAACCTTCAGCAGAGTTAAAATACTGAATTCTCATCCTTTCTAGTTCCACTGAGACTAAATGGTTTCATCTACACTGAGGATTTCATTATGGGTATAATGTTACTTTTGTTCCCAAAAATAGGGAAATATTGTAAAGTTAGATTATTTTTAAAATAATATCTGTCCTGAAATGATGGAAAATTGTAGCACACATTGAGTTTTATTTTCTCAATCTCCTTTCCTGCATGTGTTCTTAAGCTCCACCCACAAACTTCTCCACTGGAAAATTAAAAGTCCTGAACAGTACTATCTTCCTACATTACAATAAAAAATTATATCTCACTTCAGACAGCTATATTAGCATGTTTACAAACAGAAAAATATCAATAAATAAAAACCCCTTTCCCTCAGTGGGACATTTTCCATTAAAGACTTTCTTATTGAAGTCAAAAAACCAAGACAGATCTCCTTTGAAGTTTTGATATGTTTCTTGCTATTTAGACATAGTAACGACTGGTATGATAGAAAGAAGTAAAGAGGGGATGAAGGGAAAATTTTAAAGTGCCTTGAATATAGTCTTCACAAAAAGTGTCCTCTAACATACCAGAAAGTTGACCCAATATTCTGCTTTTCCTTTCTCCTTAGACTGTGTCTTCAACAGTAGTGACTCTAATTTACTCAGGGGAAAAACAAAACTATAAGGCCACTAGTGATGTGCTAACTAAATACACACAGTATTCATCTAGAAAACTTTTCCTTTAAGAAGTCCTAGTTTTTCTCAGAGAGTGGAGCTGAGGTTGTTTCTCTTTTAATCAGATACAGGCCTTTTTGGGCACTTTTTTGAGGAGCAAGGGTGACATTTTGCATTCAGAACTGGCTATGTGCATTCCCAGAATTCTGGTCTAACTTCCTTCTTTAAAGGTAGTGGTCTGAATCATAACTGAGTACTGCATCTGCCACTGTAGTGGTTTTCAGGATGCAGCATGTTACTCTTCAGGAAAAGGGAACGCTGTGGTTGTTCCAAGCTTGCTCACTGGTTTTCATCTGGAATGAAATAGTCGGAGCTTCTATTACCATTTGGAGGCAGTGTACAAGTAGATTTTCCAGCAACTCATGCATTAACTTGTGCCTATGCCTTTGGGAGCTCAGGCTTGACTTCTTTGGACAGGAAATGTGAACTCTGAGGGAAGGTGTTCCTCAGTGGGCTAAAGAATATATTGTGGGTAATACACTATACTTTCTAACACTAACATTTCTGCCAAAGGAAGCATAATGAAGCAAGAGAGAAAAGCATGACAAAGGGGGATTTTGCTAGTCATATTCTCCAGCAGGGTCTCAAATGTAGTAGATAAGATGTTCTCTGGAGATCTGAAAATAACCAGGATTTCAGAACCCATCTGAGACAAGTTGAGCACAGTCTTTATCAACCATGTGGGAGGCATCCTCTGATGGTGTAAGTTTTCTAAATCAAACCATTCTTTTTTCGGTTCTTGTTCTTTTTTATTTATTTCTAATCATCTCAGCTTCAAGCAAAAAAAAAAAAAAGGGAGAAAAAAAGAGAAAAATAGAGGCAGGCTTAGTTTTGTATTAACACTCTCGTATTTACAAATGAATTCAGTTACGTCTCTATTTATTTTGGGGTTAGCTTTTAATGGTTACATGAGGTAACAACTACTGTTCTGAGAACTTACACATAACTTCTAACAGAAATTTGAAGGAGTGCTCTGTTCTTAACCTATATAACACTTAGTATTCAGGTTTTCAGAGTCCTTCTAATGTCCTTCTAATATTTTGCACTATAAACTGGCATATTAGAAGATAAAGCAAAATTAAAATAGATGAAGTATGTTTTAGTTTGGTTTTGGTTTATTTTATAGATATCATTCACACATATCTAAACTATTTTGCCATTAGTCCTAAAATCTCAATATGCTAGACAAAATTCCAAAATTGAATCTAGAGTTATGACATAAGCGATTCTCATAAAAAGTATTTAGTGCATATTTAACATACATATGTAGAGAAAATCTTATTGAAGCACAAGAATTTGCTTCATTCTTTTGAAATCAATTCCACAAAGCCATTTTGCAAAAATGTAGCATTCTTCCATTCTAATTAAGTGATGCATGGGATGACATTTTACAATAAAACCATAAAATATCCTTTGATATCATAATTATCAAGTCCCAGGGTAGCACATCATAGTTAATATTTCGCTCATCTCAACTACAAAATGCACTTTTCTCTATATGTCTGCTACAATGTCTTAAGCAAAACACTTTCACTTTGCTCATTAACATGTGAATCAATATATTAACTCACATTATTTTTACTTGATCCTTCCTGGCAGAAAATCTGCCAGGATTTACTTGCATTTTTCTGAGAGCATACATCCCATCTATAAACAGTGAATAGTTCTACCTGTAAGGGAATTGTCTCTTCTCAGGAAAACTAATAAAAATAGTATTCTTCCTGTTTTTCCAGAAAACTTGCTTATAATTGTGATATGCAGTTAACAACGCATAACGCATCCAGGAGAGGTTTCAATTACATTTTCCTGAAACCAAACCAAAACAACCCAAAGCAAAACAAAACACCAAAAAGCCCTACCAGGCTTTCAAGTTGTTTAGTCTTCAAAATATTCAACTAAAACTTGACAGCAGTAGAGGTTTCTCAAAAATTCAAAGGTACGAACTAAAGACATAGTCAAGTTACATTGTTTCCTGCTCATTTGCAATGTAGTTGTTAGATGTTGTTAGATGTTTTGTAACATTAAACCTCCTCTTGAGGACTCTTCTGAGTGAACATGATATATAGCCGATGTCCGTTTCTCCTGTCCAAGATGTACATTGTGCTGTTAAGACTTTGATTTGTGAAAGTTTGAAATACAAGTGCATAAAATGCCCTCATTGAGAAGGCTGACATTTGGGCTTTATTCTCTATCCATTCCCAAGAATGGAGGAATTTAAAACACCTCATTGGAAACTGATCGTGGTGGACAATAAATCACCTACCTTCAGATACTACTGCATTGGTGGAGGGTGGATAACATTATTGGTAATACATTGGATTCACATTTCGGAAGTCTGAGTGCAATTTACTTCCCTGCTTATTTCTATTGTCTCAGGGAAATAATTTAATCTTTATCTCATTTTCCTTTCTGTAAAATAGCAATAATATTGCTTTATGCAATTGGATGGAGGGGAAGTGCACAATTGTGTGGGACTCAGATATTTGTAGTGGTAAAGTAGGAAATGCTTCACATGAGTTTCAGACTTAACTGTGCATACTTAAAAAGGGATATATTATTTTTCCCATGTGGACATTGATCTCACTTGTGATTTTTACAGAAAGACAAATCCCTCCTGATGGATGTGTAACTCTTTACACATATTTAGCATTGTGCAGGATTGTATAACCAAGGGAAAAAAAGGTTAAATTCAGAGAGAAGCCTTTTCTTTAGAAGAACACTTCAGAAAAACGAAATATTTTTTCAGTACACAAGAGGCTTCTGAGTTCATTTATGCAGCACTAGAGAAACTAAAGTTTTAATCTGATCATACAGAATGAGACAGCAATTTTATAACCCAGCAAAACCAGGGTAGTATTTAATCAAATAATTCAGATTTTTAACTTTCACAATAAGTGACAAAGAGCATATCCAAACTGTGTTTTCCTTCATTTCAATTTTATCCCATCTTGCTCTCTTCAGAGAGCAGTGATATTCTCTTCTATCTGTTGCATCCTGATGTGAAACCAAGCAACTACATATGGCTTGTGAATTCTTAATGGAGAAAGATGTCTGAATACAGTCATGTAAGAGAAGACAAACTACTGGGCTGAAAATTTACCTGGGAAAGAAATAACACTTATTTAATAGCTTGATTAGTGGATTGCTGTGCTTGTATTTTCCCTGAAAGACTCACCAAAAGCTTTTTGGTTTGAGGGGATAACAACTCAGTTAATTCCTTTCAGCAAAGACAGTGCACCTTTTAGCAGCTTTCCACGTTAGTGTGCAAAGACAAGCAAGATAAGTATCTTTATCTTACAGATCCTGCCCTCATTCCATTAGTATATTATTCTATTATACAGCTACTTGTCTGGAATTCAGTGCTTTGGGACCTTGACATCTCATTGGACCAAAATAATAGGATAGCTATTTCCCGAGGGCAAATAAAAAAGAAATCTGAGATTCTGTGATTTTTTTGAGTTGTTGTGTTTGTTTTTTTAATTGTAATTTTTTTTCTTTTTCTCTACCTCTACAGAATAAACATAAATGCATTTCTCAAAAGAAAAAGAAGTGATTTCACTACCACACAAAAGTGAAAAAAAAAGAGTTATGAAAAGGGAAAAGATCCTTACCTATTAAAACCTCTGTGTACTATAACTGTATTTTTAGCTGATTTCTAATTACAAAACATATGACTAATTATAGTCAGAATAAATAATATCTAAGTATTGATCTGCTCTCATTGATTTACTGCATTCAAAACTAGGACTACTAGGTCAAGGTTACTAACACTATGTTCCCAAGAAAAGCTTTACTACATATTTGCCTTTGTTTTTTATTTTTTGGGGGATTGGGAGTTGGTTGTTTATTGGGTGGTTGGTTTCCCCAAAGAAAACTCAACTGTGTTAGTTCCTTAGCATGTCTTCATTTTACTCCACCTGCAAAATGGGCTTAGACAATGCAGGTTTCTTTCTGAAGAATAGAAGATTTTTGGTTTTACATCTGCTCTCTGATTTGTTTTGTGGGTTTTTTTTTTCTAATCAGAGTATTCTAGCAGCAGAACTGTTTAAATAGTAAGCTCTTGATAAAAGTAAGTAATATATGGCCTTTGATTAAAATACCTTTTAAAACTTTGTCATAGCAAAAATTACTACATTGATGTATTTATTCAAGTGGAATATTTATTTCCAGTATTAAAACATTCATGAATCAAATTAAGTGTAATAGATGATCCAACTAGTAGAAACCAAACTGGTTAATAGAAAGCTAATCAAAAAATATACTTTCTTTATACCCATCTCAAATTAGAAACTGGCAAGGGGGTGTCAGATTGATTTTATTTTTACTCAATAATAATAAAATTTACTCTACACTTCCCATGCATTATTAGAACACAAAGCTGATTATTCATATTGCCCAGGAGCTTAAAATTTAACAGATACATTTAAAGGCCAGAATGAAGCAAAACTACCTATAGTAGAATTAAGCCTCTACTACTGATGATAAGTTACAGAGACTACTGAGTCAGAGTAGACATTAAATCTTTTTCTCAGGGTTTTAATTATCATCTATGACAAATGAAAATACACTATCTAATATTGCAAAGCATGGATGATTTGCTGTGCAGGATATATACATGTATATGCTACAGTTTTCATTCTTTTCAGAGAGGAATCTTACACAGCTCAGTATGTATTCCATTGTGTCAGTGTGAAAATCGACCTTTAAATAAATATTACTAATGAGGGAAGATGACCACAGAACATAAATAAACTATTTCTGTTCCTTTTATTTTATAATCTTTCTCATGTTACTGCCAATATTGTGCCAATCTCAAGGCATTTGTGAGTGCTGCAACTGTCACTGACTTCTCCAGCAATCACTTTGAAGTATCACTGGTTTTTGATCACCTACTTCAGTCGTAATCAGAGGATAAATCAATTGACCACAGCAGTGAACTACTATTTAAGTGTATTGCCCAGATAGCACTGTTGGAGAAGCAATACTGAAAATGTAAATTCCTGGTCAATTTTTTTTCTTTTTAAATTAAGATTCCTTTTGATACAAGATTATCAGGATATGCTAGTGACTGGGAGAAATAATGTTCCAAGATTAGAAAAGCTTCCTAAGATTTTCACACACTAAAGGGAGGAGCAGTCTGTATCAAGCCTGCCATGTAAGTACATTGTGCTAATTATTATTAATGTGATTTTTTTTCCACAGAAGAAACATGGAGAACAACTTGCTGGGATATTATTAGATTGTCTGTGATTCTTTGAAAATGGATAAAATGCAAGCTGTAAGTTGTTTAAATGGAGCATAGCTGATTTACTGTAAAACATCATTATTGATTTAAGACTTGTTTGTTAGCTGCACAGTATAGAAATGGTAGTGGACTTGCTAGATTTCAGAAGACAGATGAATAAAACTATGAAAAGAAAAAAACCCAAAATTTTATCTCATATGACAGATACCCACACTGTGTAAGAGATCAGTCACTTGTGGATAAATGGCAACTTTGTGGTCTAACCCCAGCCTGGATATGCTTTTATCAAGTTGGACTTGAAGCATGACACTGTCTGAGCCTTATTTCCACTTTGCTTCTAGTTGATATTACAGAAACACAGAATATGCTGAGTTGGAAGGGACCCACAAGGATTATTGAGTCCAACTCCTGGCCCTGCACAGGACCATCTGCAAGAGTCACATCATGTGCCTGGCAGCATTGTCCAAATGCTTCTTGAACTCTGTCAGGCTTGGTGCTGTGACCACTTCCCTGGGGAGCCTGTTCCAGTGCCCAGCCACCCTCTGGGTGAAGGACAGCTTTGTGGTATCAAACCTAATCTTCCCCTGACACAATTTCAGGCCATTCC
>VZRE01005532.1:0-63712 GCA_013396775.1 Cephalopterus ornatus | reverse complement strand
TTTTTTTTTTTTTTTTTTTTTAATGGAAAGACTACTTAAGGTACCCTGTCAACAGTAACTGTGAAGTTATTCTTGCTTACCAAGGCACATACTTTTCAGTAGTTGGGAAATGTAAAGGGTTTCAGATTCCAAACAAATCACTCAACAATACTAATTGTCAACAGCAAAAACTGATTTTCTACTTCCCTCATTTGTGCTCTACATCAGTGGTCCCCTTTGCATGTAACGTCCTTCTGTCTTTGTTTTTCCTTGTGCTGGAGTGCTCTTTTATTCCCTTTCCCCACAGTCGTTCCCATCTATTTCCCAGTCTCATACATCTCTCTATATCTTCTTCATTGGAATCCCATAACTCAAAATGAAAAGGATTCACATTGAGCCTTTTATCCCTCCAAAACAGGTAACCTCCAGCGCAAGCAGCAAAATCTATGGGATGGTGCAACACTATTCAGTCATGAGACAACATTTCAGTTTGCTAAAAAATTGAAAGCTTGGGCTCCCTCAGATCTCACCACAGCCTGCAAATGTCTGTTCAGACAGATATTAACCTCCCATAAATTCTGTGTCATTTTGCCAGTCGTGTGGCAACCTTAGATAATTTTGGGCAACCCAAGTGGCACTAGATGCCTATGCTTCTTTCTAGCTCTCATTTGCTCTGATGTCCCATCTCTTGTAAAGTCATTCCTTCACACTTAAGCTAGAAAAGATATTTTTGCTGAGATTTGTATCTGCGTGCAAGGCATCATTCCTTCGAGGATTTCTAGCTGCCATGGCAGCTCTTTAGAAGACAAATGTATCTGTATTACCTCTATAACGTATTTTTTTATCCCTATTGCATTAATTAGTTTTATCATTTACAGTAGTTGCATTGGTGGAACACAAGATATAACAGAGGCAGGGTTTGTAGGGAGTAGTGCTATTTTTAATGACAATTCACATACTGAGGGTGAGCAGACTTTGAGAATCACAGGCATTTCATGAAATCATGAAGGAACGGCAATTCTCAAGTCCAAGAATAAATTCAGGATAAAAACTGAGACAACTATGTCAACTGATAGATCTCTTGAGGGAAGAGTACATCCATTGCTTGTACAACACAGGGAGCTGTAGCTCCAGTATTTGTTAGTCCCTGCTATTGTTTTGCATGGCAAGGTTTTCTTAGCAGAGGAGCTACAGGCGGGGTTCTGTGAGAAGCTTGAGGGGCTCAAATGTGCTCGTGGCAGGAAGAAGCAGTCCTTTCTGCAAAGACTGTTTAGTCTACTATTAAAATGGATTTACCTGTACATGAATATCTCCCATAAAGCTTCAAACTCTCTTGGGCACCAGCATCTTAAACACTTGCAAGTTGCCTAGCTCAATTTGAGCATGCAGTTATTGCCATAATGATAATAAACTCAATTCATGTGCATATTAGCTGGTTCACAACAGTATGCATCCCTGGTATTTAATAAATATTTAACTGTCTACTGTGTAATAATTAATCACTTCAGCTTTCCTTCTAAATGTCCTTCTATTAAAGTTGTAAAGCAGTTTTATCTCCATAATAAATTTGCCTCTCCAAAAAGCAAGCTGCAGCAGACAGTTCCTCTATCTCCACTGTAATCCAGCCCTACAATATGCATTTGCTCAGAGTTCACAAATAATAGCTTGACAGGAGGAAGAGAAAACAAATAATTTGAGACATTCAGGGAAAATAAAACCCACATAAAAAACAAAGGCAATCAGTAATTGAAACAGGATCAGAGGTACAAGTGTATCTTGAGGGTATAATGAACTTGTAACTAGACCTTTACCAATGACACCAAAAACCTCAGTTCTAGTCTCAGTTATGGTCCTGGCCTGTTGTGTGGCATTTCATTTCAGCTCTTTGTGTCATTGGATCTAGCAGGAAGATAAGGTTGCTGTTAGATTCAAAGAATATACAAAAGCTATGGAAATACACCCACATTCTGAAGCTGCAGAGTGGAATTCAATAGTGTTTGGAAAATGCAGAATATCTACACAAAAGATTGAATACATTTACAGCTTAGAAGAAGTATCTCTGTTGATTGAATAGTCCTTTATAAAATACACAGAGACAAAGCCTTTACTTTAGGATATCCTCTTTAGTTCCTAAGAAAAATGTGTTTAAGACACTCATCTATCACTATAGGAATTGCAAAGAACAAATACGTATTTTATTACATATTCTGCCTCTGGAGTTCAAATCTGTCCACTTTTTGTTTGCTATCCTAAACTGATTACTGGGGTCAAGTATCTGATACATGTCTTTGAAAAATCATAGTACAGGCTTTATTTTTTCAGAACATTGCAGAAGATGGTGGTTTCTGCCTGCTAGTTCTACCGTGGGAGATATATGTTCAGTTCTATACATTGCTTCTCACTGTTTATATTTAATTTTCCAACTAAGAGTTATTTAAAATAGAAGAGCTCTAATAGAAGGGAATGGGATTCCCCAACTTCCAGACAGCTATGAGATTCTACACTCAGTTTGTTTGAACACTCTCAAGGGATGTTTGGGTGCAAATTTCTTCATGCTTCAAAGTTCTCACTACTGCCCCTTTCCTCTCCCCTCTTCTATGACAAGGAGGTAGTGCTCTCAGAGGTACTTATATACAGTGCTTACTGTCCCTGTACCTTTCACAGAGTCAAAACTCCTAGGAATACTCTGAAAATGACTGTGAGATTGAGGTCTGTGGGCAAGACAGAGGGATATCTGAGCCGTGAGTTCCTCAGAGGTCTGTAATGAGAAAGAAGTCCAAGTTGCTTAACAGTGCCAGGTTATGTGATATAAAGCTTGTCCCAATACACACAGAGGAGCTCAGAGGCACAACAAAAGCGTAAGAGTCGGAGACTCCAGTCAGAGACGTGACTCTCTGCCCTGGCCCCTGCCAGTGCTATCCCAGGAAAGCCTCAGTCCCATGGGACGAGGCTGGCACCCACACTGTGGGTTCACTGCCAAGTGTCACAGGACACCTTATGGGATAGTGGGCAAGGGCATCCTGGGATTGTGCATGACTTATTATGTGGGTTTAGCAGAGGAAACAAAGGTGTGGAAATAGCTGGGCCTTCATGATCCAAAGAGCATGGTAAAACCAAGGGATGATGGGATAAAAGTGTCACATGTTAACAAGTTGCTTGTCAGTGAGTTTGTCTGACTGTGCTTGGAAGTTTTATTGTGTGGGAGTTCCTACTGGGAACATACGTTCAGTCCTGCTGTTGTTTGGACTTCAGGGCATGAAGCTGTGGCCATCTCGCCTCTCTTGGGCAACTGCATTTAGCAACTCCTAGTAACCAGGAAAGAAGGAGATTTTTAAATGTGCAGGGTGGTATTCAATTTGATTATAAGGTATCAAAACATGAATGTCTTCATGTTGCTGAGTTTTGAAGATCTCACATCAGGACAAAGGAGATGGAGGGCAGGATTCGATTGCTCGGGGTTTTTTAGAAACAAAGGGGTATCTTCCCTGTCCCACCAGGGTGTTTTTCTCCTATACACCCTCATAGCTTGTATTGTGTCCCCCATAGCTATAAACCTTCATTGTCCGAAATGACTTGTTAATCTGTGTCTTCAGCACTGACACGTTTCTCCAACGGTGCATTCGTACACATGGGTGGGTAAATAAGAAAAGCTCACCTAACGTTTAACCTCTGTATTTATTCTATATTTAAAGTACTCATTTTCCCCTGAAGCTTTTTACCAAATAATTTGGAAGAAATTATTTAAGAATGTAGCTTTTGTACTGAGGACATTTTATTTAGTGAAATTGTCTGCTTTCCTAAATCAATGTCCTGAAAGAAAATAAGAAAACACATAGTAATAACAATCAGCTTCTTAATGCATGGAGAGAGAGGCAAGGAAAGCTGGAAGCAAATTCTTTCCTTGATTGTAGCTGATGAAATTAAAAAATAAGATTATAGATGTCTAAGAAATAGGGATTTGGGTGGGTTTTTTGCATGTTTGATTTGGGTTTTTTTTAAATCCTATTGTCAGTTAACTACCGGGTAGGTTCTACCTTATAGATACATTTTAAATATAGACATTCTGCCAAGGTAGCTCATGATCTCATTACAGAAGCCCAGTGGAGGTAATCAGAAATTAATCCAAAATTAGATGTTAATTAGAAATGTGTGTGAACTGATGTACTGCACACTGTGGGTTAGAGTAGCACTTTATTCCCTGCCCTGAGCAGAGCGTTGTGTAGAAGCTAAACACTCAGCAGACATGTGGATCTCCCTGTACATTCAGAACAAATAAACAAGCTTGCCCCAAAGAAAGAAGGAAAGAAAAAAGCTTTTCTTTTTTTTCTTTTTTTTTTTTTAATTCTTTATTTTTGTGGTCTTCAGACAACACAAACAAAAAGACCAGATTAATTCAGAGATTAATTTTTTTAATTTTTTTTTTTTTTTTACAGCGGGTTTGTGTAGTATCTGGCATGGATGAAGAGCTGAATGTGAGGGGGAAAACTAAGATATATATTTGTGGGATTAGGCTGGTGTCTCATTTCTTGACAGAGGTCTCAGAGAATGGATACCTGCAGGGAAACAAGATTGATCAGGGAGAAAGACAAGTTGGTTGACACTTAATTGATCAATGCAAATATTCCTTCATTAAGTCATCTACTATGTCAAATTCTTTGCTGGCCAAGTGACAATTAGTGCCTAGGTCTTAAGCTACAACCAGGGCACTGACAGCTCCATGACACCAGACAAAGATTTACTGGAAACACTGACTCCTAAGAACAAATAACTGTATGAGATTTAGAAAAAAAAAAGTAACAACCTTCTAGATAACTAAGGAATAGCTCACAGATTCCCAGAATGTTATAAATTATTAAAAAACTGTCTTTATCATGCTTAATGTTATTATTTTATAAAATAGTCCTCCTATTTCCAAGCATATAACAGTCCATTACTGAACCTCTACTTCTGGTAATATACTATTCACTCTTTTCTCATTAATCACCTGCTCCACTGAAATGAACACTTCTTTATTCCAGAACCGCAGCAATTAAAACCACAGAAATTCCAGAAAATAAACAACCCCACCCCAATATTAGGAATCATTATTTTTTATATCTAGTACTCTGCCTGCTATCTAGCCTACTGCTATCACTGGTAACAACACTCAAATATAGCAGATCTGCTAGAAAGTTTCCCTAGCACTAAAACTCATGGTTTTCATTCATAACAGGGTATCTCCTCATAAAGGCAAGTGAGAAAAATCCCTGTTTCTGAGGTAGAAAAACTTGTCTCAAGACAAGTTTCTTACCTTTGTAAGAAATCTGTATGAATTTGTGGATTTAAGGTGGAGTTCCAAGAGAAAAATAGACAAATTGACAAAGTTAGGCTTTACCAGTAACTTTATGGCTTTTTTATTAATGACCAGGGGTCATTTTGCCTTGTCATAGAGTATTCTTTGCCCTGAAGTAAAACATGTTCCAGAAAGGAAAATTCTTTTCTGTATCTTCCTTGCTCACTTTCTATCTTTGTTCATATCACATGACTTGTTAGATCAAAGTTTCCATTTTAGTTTCATATACATATTGCATTAGTGTCGTGTCCTGACTTTTTGCATCAAAAGTTAATGGGCAAAATCATTTTTCAAGTGTCTAGGGTACATACAAATTGTGATCCCAAGAGGATATATCCAGACATAGATGCCTGTTGGATTTTCACAAAATGAGCTATTCAGCTTTTCAAAGGGATTTGGATACCCATCCACGTATAAAATTAATGAGAATTGGGCGTACTCAGCCCCTAAGTGGCTCTGAAAAGCTTGTCCTTAAAATCCATACTGGTAAATAATGATGGCTTATCGGTAAGGAGTTTCTAAGTAATCTCAGCACATATATCATAACAGCATCTTTTACTGGGACTTAGTTTATGAGAGGAATTAATTTCTGTTATAAAAAAACTACCAATATCTGAATTACTTCTGAAACACTAAAGCTGTTTGATTTACAGATATCTGTTTATACTAGACTTAAATACCTGATTAACATTTAGCTGCCTAAATCCAATATTTTGAACGTTGCTTTCTAAACTGACTTTGCAGAAGACATAATTGAAGTTGATAAAGGGCCAATAAAATACTAATTACTCACCATTTATGTGAAGGAACACTCACCTTGATACTCTGTGGCTTTTGCAGACCTGCCATTATCACTAAGGCCCTGCATATTCTGTCTGATACATTCTGAATGGCAAAAGCCTTTTGAACAGTCACTTGTCTCTTAAGATAATATTCCTTCATGTGACTAATTGTTCCAAGTGTTAAATATGACCTAAAGTAGTTTTTGATATAGCAGTATTCTCAATGTACAAGAAATTGAAAGATGAAAACAGGCTGTAATGTAAATAAACAAATGAATAAATATACAGCTAACCTTTTTTAATTATTTGTTTAAGCAGTAAATAAACTTAAGATGCCTACAAGCCAAATTAGTGAAATGAAGATATAATTTTGCTCTCAGTAAATCTAAAGGAAGTCTTGGATAATTCTGTTCTTTGTGTACTTCTGCCAGGAAACTGATAATGAATGATAATTTTATGTAGCTATATAATGGTTGTAATTGGTAATACAAATAGAAGACTCCCATTCTTTTTCTTCACATTTTCCTCAAAAGCTTTTAAACTAGGAGTCTAATCCAAACTGCATTGCTGTGGGTAGTGATTTGGGATTATAAGAACGTGAGAGCCCATTGTACCATAAACCATTTAATACCATAAACCATTGCTGACAATGGCCCAAAACAAAAGCTTAGAGAACAAAGGTGATATCACAAAACGAATAAAGTGACTCAGTTCATGGCAAAACTTCCTGCCTTCATGCAATTTGTAGCTCAGTTTTTCCCAAAACTGTGAAGAAAACAGAGCAGGTATGTGGCAGAAAAGGTTTACAAGGTGTTCTCATCTCCAGTGTGCAACTGGGAATTGAGGTTGCAAAGAAATTAAATAATTTTCCTAGTTCCCAACACACAGTTGCAGCAACAGAGACTATTAAAGGGGGGGGGGGGCAGAACTCAGCCGGTAGGAGCTGTGAATTTTAATAGTAAATTGCCCAGTGGGTTGCTTGAAACTCATGTGTAGAAATACCAGTTTAGCAGAGTTTAAACAGTTTGCAGACATCACGGAGCACCAAATTTTAGGTGAAAATATAAATATTTTAAACAATAGGAATGGATTTGTAGTGGTTTTGATTCTAGGCCTTCCTTGGTAACNAGGGTATAAATAAGAAGGGGGAGAAGCCTCTTTCTCTCTTTCCTTTCCGGTGGATCCGGGAGCAGGTTCTCTGCTGTCGGCTCTGCTCGTGTGGAGGAGTGAGGCCCAGTGAGGCCTTGTGGGCCTTGGGAAGCGGAGAGTGCCGGCGGTCGCTTGGTGCAGTTCTGCTATCTCGAGGAGAGTAGTAAGATTTTCTCTTGTTAGTCCTTTATTGGTTGCTCCTGGGTTTTGATTGTGCATATCTGTTTTGGGTTTTCCCTTTCCCTTTTCCCTTTGGGGGGAGGAAAGTGTTCAGGGTCCCTTCTTCTGTGTACATGGTATTCTGATTGTATATAAGTGTAAATACATACATATATTTTTATACAGCTTTGGTTTGGTCATTTCGGTGTTTTCAGTAACTTTTCCCTTCTCCCTTTCCCTTGTGTCCATAGAGGGGGTGGGGGGAGGAGAGGCTGCAAACTGTAAGGTTTGAGCATTCGGCGGGAAAGCCGGATCCAAACCCTTACAGGATTTAACTTTCAAACACTATTCATAGTCACATCTCCAAATGATGAGACTTTGGGAATTGTTTTGTTGATTTACTCAGTAGAAACCAACTCTAAGCCTTGGATTTTTTTCCACCCAACTTTTCTCTCATGAATACATAGTGGGTTACTGAATATTTTTTTTGTATCTCTGTTTAAATAATACTTCCTTGTAATTGGCTTACTGATAAATATGACAGACAATAGTCCAAAGAAACAAATCTTTATGACTCTAGTTGTATGACTTTGTTTTTTGATTTTTTTTGAAAATGTTGCTAATAGTTATGTCAAATATAATTATCACATTTTTTTCAATATTAATGTTTTGTCTTTCACCAACAGAGTTTTCAGTGATAATAAAACATATAATAGTTTATGCAAGCATTTTACTTTTTAAATTAACTTAGTCAAGTCAAAATAACATTTTTTTAGGAAGTGCTGAAATAGCCAATTCCATGCTCTCTGGGGGAAAAAGATAGTTGATGCTTACAATAGAAAACGCCCACTGAAAAGGGTCTAATGAAATCTATACCTCATTCATGGAGATGTAATTGAAAAAAAAAAAACAAACACAAAAACACAGAACAAAACAAACAAAAACAACACCAAAACAAAACTAAACTTATTTTACTCCATGTCAAAGTTTGAATTCAAAGTAATGTACATGCACTGTGGATGAACAGCAGACTAGAAAAGAAATATAAGTGACACGAGGGGAAGCTGGAAAGACTGGGAGCTGTTGCTATCTCCTTGGAAAGACAAAGGTAAGTGAAGACCTTGTGTTTTTTCTTGATCTACCCAACAGCAATGTGTAAAGAAAACAGAATGGGACTCTTCTCACAAGTGCAGTGACAGGACAAGAGGCAATAAGAGACCACAAGATATATTTTGAGCAGGAAGTTGGACTCTGACCTTTTGTAGCCTATATTGTTGTGAGATTCTTTTCCGATGCAGAGAAGTTTTATTCAGTATGCAGTGAAAACAAAACCAGAAAAAAAACCCCCCACAGATTAAAGTACTAAATGCGTGTAAAGAAATCACAGGTTTCTGACAAAAACTGCCAAAATAAAACCCAGGAGATGCATCTCTTGGCACAGAACTCCCTGAGTCATGTCTCCTGTGATAAGAAAGAGAGAAGAAATGTATCATCAACTCTTATTTACACTTCTCTAAGGATTTTTTATTTATTTATTTCTCTATGAAGAAAATGTTAAGAAAAAATCTTTATGACAGGTCTGCACACTGCAATGAACAAATGTCAGTTCTTACTGAAAAGTGACTATAAACTGATACTAATTTCTTTTGTCTGATTTTTGTGGGGGAAGTGTCAGTATTTTAATGAAACAGATGAAATTTTGTTTTCCTTAGATTTTCTGAACTCCCTCTTTGTGGATTAATATTGACTCAGATATTCAATTGCCATTTTGAGTATGTTGCAATGGTGGTGTTGAGGTCAATCTGCAAATAAAATTAGCTCCCAATTTTACTTGTTGCCCATAATCATTTCATAATCCATACTACTGTGGTGATTCTCTGAAGGAAAAAGAGCTGAAATGTACTCCTATAATCATAGAGTTGATTTTTCCAGAGATGAAAAGTATATGGAATATACGGAAACATTCATTACAATATTTGATAGTGTTCGATACAAAACGCTGGTGCCATTACTATTTATTTTTTGCAACCACTCCATTCTTATGTTCCTCCAAAAGAAAATTACAACGCATCTCTGTTTCTTAAAAGTGCTCAGGAACATACCTTTGGTATGAAAAGAAGACAAGGTACATAATGGGGATTTTTCTCTTTTGCTTATTTGGTTATTTCTTTGTAGTGTAAGACCCTGACCATATGAATTGTTCAGTCACTTCGATTTCTGTTGACCTTAGAAGGAGATGATGTCACACATCATTTTATCACCTCTAAAGACCAGGGATTTGAGGGGGAGCATTGTGAGAGCTCAGTTGGTTAGAGCATGCTGCTATTATTAGGTGCTAATAACACCAAAGTCATGGGTTTGATCCCTGTATGGGCCATTCACTTAAAAGTTGGACTTGATGATCCTTGGGGGTCCCTTCCAACTCAGAATGTGATTCTGAGTTTCAGAATTCTTGGTAGGAAATCAGCAAAAAGAATAATTTTAAACACCTCTTCTGCTCTTACAATTATAAAGCCAAAAAACTCTTCCACGCAGAAATTGTTTCTGTATTAATGACCAATTAGGAACAAAAAGAACAGGAACAAAAAGAAGATTGTACTTTGGCATGAGATTATTTATTCATGGTAGAAGCTGATGGAACCACATTAGGGGAAAATATATTTTTTAAATGAACAGGAGAGGGATTGTTTTACCACCAGCTGATTCACATTTATCCTTGCAGTCTGCCTTGTTAGCTGTGAGGAATTGTAGAATTTCAATATTCAGTATTAAACCACTTCACTGGGCTGTCTTCATGACTTTAAAAAAATGTAGAAAGGAGTGTGCATTTACCTAACTTAGGAGAACTAGAACTCCTCTAGAAATGTCAATATTGTATCTATTTACAGTAGATTTACACATCATACAAATGATTCAGCCAGGTGAGATTATGCTTACTAATACTGACAGATCTACCTTTTCATGGATATAATTTATACCCGAATGGATACAAGCATCTCCCACCAAATCTTCCCAGGATATTCTTGGAACAATAAAGAGAAAAAACAATTGAAGATGTTTATATTCAAAGAAAGAAAAGTTTTGTTTCCCCAGATCCTGCTGAGGCTTTAGTTCTTACTTTTTCATCCTGTAGTAAATAGAAGAATCCCTGCTCAGGCATAAGAATTTATGTGATTTTTCTATTCTGCCAGACAACCTCTTATTCTCTGATCATTTGAATAGGCTGAGGAAGACAACTTTTCTTAAAAGAAATTATAACGGCAAAAGGTTTTGTTTTCCCTTTGGACTATATTCTAGATTTGAAGAGAAAGATTTAAATGTATTAGTGCAGTAAAAAAATATACAGCTCAGCATAAGTAAGAAAACTTTCACATAAATCAATGGCATAATTCCCCATGGATGAAACAGTGTCTCCACTATCAGTGATTGGAACCTGGGCATTGAAATAAAAAATGCCAGTTTCACATTTAAACATCAATGATGCAAACCAAGGACTCAAAGAGTAATTCTTTGTTTTCTTCTTTTTCCAAAGAACACTCACATTGCAAACTAACCGCTGCTTTGGTATACAAACTGTGCTGCAGTCCACAGGCAAAAATAAATATGTCAATCTCCTATGGTTATAAAAGATGTTCAGCAGAGGACACTACAGGAATGGACCTCCTGCTTTGCACAGGACCATTGGCCTTACAGAAGCTGACCTGGTTATCCCCAGTAGCACACAGATCAGATCACTGAATTGTTTTTGTTCTGCCTGCAAAAATTGGTCTTGTCTTTCTGAGGAGGCTTTTCACTGGGGTGTAGCAGTAAGAGCAGCTCAGGATGGTCTCCAAAAAGGCACCAACTATGTGACTTAGAGGGCATCTCCACAGGGCAGTAAATGCTGATATGAACAGGCTGCAATTGCTCGACTTCTTCTTTTCTTTAAATTTTACTTGTTAATTAGTACCTTGGTAACAGGCGGCTCTAATGAAAGGGTTCACAACCTTATGCTCCTTGTTAATTTTTGTTGCTTCAAATAATGTGGCAATTCTGAAGGCCCACAGTTTAAAATCAGTGATGGGTACAAATTGCTCAATGGTTAAGGCATTCTCTGAGCAAATGTGAGTGCAGGATTTGAGAGCCTTTCGCCCTAAAAATGGCATTGAATTGGATCCTCCCACACATCCCAAATGACTTCAAACCATGAAGCTCTTTTGAAGAAATACAAAGTCTGTTTTAATTCTGGAAAAGCAGAAAGTAGCACTGGCCCTCAGAAGAACAATCCTGTGTCAGTTTTGCTTCAGTCTGAGATTTCAGTTTTGTACTGGATATTGGAGTTGTAGACCTTTGGGAGAGTGATGTTAGTTTAAAATCACCTCTGGCATAAATGTTTCCCATTGTCTTGCTCCAAGCAGTTCTATCCTAATAACGTGATTCTTTGGGTTGTTTTGAGGTCCCCAAAATCTCCCCACACAAAGACCGAGGCTGACTGTTACGGTGCTTTCCAGGTTCCAAGAGCCATCTATGCTATTCAGGTCCTAACTTCTGTGATTTTTATTTCTTTATTGCATCTAGCCTTAAGATTTAGTTTGTTAGGATGCTCTGGTCTAGTCAATCTGTCTGACACAGCACCTCTGCAGAGATAAGCAGAGAAAGTAGAATTTTATATCACATACTGTCTTAATTTAAATAGTCAGCGGAGACTCAAAGCCTTTTGTTTGTTTGTTTGGTTTTTTTTTTTCCCTTGGAGATCTTTTGCATTGCCCTGGTATGAAATATGCACAACCAGAACTCCCTGGTACAGCTGGCTGATTTTTATAGCTCATTTTAACGTAAAGACTATTATGATAAGAATAGGTATGGTATGACATTTGAAAAGCCTCTTGAGAAAAAAGCAGCAAAGTGGATTGCACTGAAAAATCATTCTGAACCTGAGATAATTTGAGACACTCTATACCAGTGTTGTTTCACTGCTATCAGTGACAGGTGCTTCAGACAGCACATTTGCTAAGTATCCAAACATATCACTGGTTGTCTCTCTCTGGAGAGACAGTCTTATCTCTGCCAGGGCTGACCCGTGGAAAGGTTATTCAGAGAAAATCATCAAGAATTATATCCTGCTGGCCACCATCACATCTCTGGTGAGCGAGAATGCCAGAGAGGATTAAGAGATCTAGATGAACTATAAAGGCAGCAGCCAGATCCCTTTTTAGCAATTTTTTCCCCAGCATTGTCACCTGCATTATACCACTGTTGTCCTCATCTTAATGGAAAAGGTGACAGCCTTGTGGGCTTCAGGCTTTTTGAAGCATCATTGGCTGGTGTCCTCAGTGGAGATGAGGCTGAAGATGCTGGAGTTGCAACACAAACTTCCTCTGAGAGTTGCGGAAGGGACACCTCCCTGCCTCATGTATTCCTCTCTCTTTCCCAACCAGATAATTTGTGAGACAGTGCCTCTTGTAGCACTTTCCCCTGGAGGTCTAATAAACAGCACGTACACCTCCAAGAGTGCAGGGACCAGAGTGGTTTTTCTCTCCCAAGCAAGTGTTGCTTTTTTTTGTATTTCAAGAGCACATAACACTGGAGGAACATTTGTGTAAGCAGGATGAAGGCAGAGATATTTTTTTTGAATAAGAGCAGCTGCTTTGAACTTAGCTAGAAGAAACATTAAATAACATTATATAATTTAAAAGTTTTGAGTGTCCAGGACATAAACAGTGATCTTTTTTTTCTCCAACTATGAAGCAGAATTTAAGTGGTCAAATGGAGGGATGGCATTTAGTAACTAGTTTTTCAGAAATGGTCAGGATACTTTTACTTAGAATATAGAAATGATTCCATGAAATGAAGTAGCTTAAGTATAAGTCCATGTCATGTGCTACTCCTGTAATGATGCATAGCAATAAAAAGGGAGGCAATAAAAAGCAGCTACGGGGTAGTAACTCCTTAAGCCACCTCCACTGCCTGATCAGAGAATGTGAGATCATAGGTATTTAAATAGTACCTAAGTCATCAGCCCTCCTGAGTATCAGTTCAAAAACATTGAAGTAGAAGTTTTATTTTTTTCTGTGTTCATCAACTACAGAAAAAAGAGAGATGTACTGAACTTGCAACCAATGTCATCTGTGTAAAAGCCAGTGTCCCTAAGTAAATTAAGAAAAATAATTTAAGCAACTGGATTGACATTTCTGATTACTTTTCTATCAAGGACTCATTCAAGAAGCATTATTTTTGGCAATCATGATGCCAAATCCCTAGATCTACTCTTTAACGCTCCTTCTTCTCTCTGCCCTACCCCCTCCTTGTACTGATCTACATGATGATTAGGATAGAAAACACTTCTTGCCAAATAACTTTGCAGAAAAATAAGCTGATTTTTAATTTGAATGAACCTTCCAAGTAGGTTCACACTTCTTGCATTGGGATGTACACACCCCCATGCACGTCCTGAGAGGAGACTGCGGTGCCAGTACGTAGATAACATTGAGAGGGGAGAGGTAAACAGAAGTGATTTGAGCTGCTAAAAAAAAAGATCCCCTAACTACATCTTTGGGTTGTAATATATGCCATTTAAAAAATATATATATATATAAAAAACTCTATATACAATATTGGACTTGACAACCTCCAACGTTTGCAAATGTCAGAGAATAGTTGATGGTTCTGTAGACGTTCTTCTAGCTTGTGTTTTTTTCTTGACATAAGTATTCTAGATTTCTGCCATTTTAAAACATTTTGATTTCTGAGATATTAGTTCAGCCTTTGTCTGTTTCATATGTTGCCATTTCCAAAAAAATTCCATCTTGTTTTATGGACTGTGATATTCAATGTATTTGTGATAGGGAAAGAAGAGACAGTGGCAGGAAGGGAAAGAAGAAGCAACAAATTTTTATTTTTATTTTTATTTTTATTATTTTTATTTTTATTATTTTAATTTTTATTTTTATTATTTTTATTTTTATTTTTATTTTTATTTTTATTTTATTTTTATTATTTTTATTTTTATTATTTTAATTTTTATTTTTATTATTTTTATTTTTATTTTTATTTTATTTTTATTTTTTATTTATTTTTTTTAATTAAACTTTCTTTTTCTTATGGCTGTAGTCAGCTACACAAGCTTGTCCATGGAAATTTAATATGTTTTCCCTTACTGCTTCAACTATCACCTTAATTTCAGTTTGTACAGTGGTTCAAGTGTAAGGAAAAACACTATTTATGTTAGTCTTTACAAGATGTGGCAAACAGAGAAATCCCTACCGGTAGAGGCATAGACTATAACTCGTTCTGAGTATATAATGAGGAGGAAGAGTTGTTCCCTGATGCACTGATGCTGGTTTCAAAGAGACTTAATGAGACATACACCTGCCAAACACTAATGTGCAAGTTAAAGGACATGGGGACTGCATTTAAATTTCCCCCATGAAAATGTTCAGACTTCCTGACTCATGTATAAAAATGTGCAGGAAAAAAAAGAAGGTGGAGAAGGATGTTTACAGAGCTATTTGATCCAGATCTGCTGCACTGTTGAGGAATAGGACATGTTTCTTCCTCTGCAAATTGGCATCTCAGACTCTCCTTCAAACAAAACAACTTTACATTCATCATTCTAGCATTCACTGGAAATTAGTTTCATGCTCAACCAGATGAATTGCCTTATAGCTCTTCATTCCTATTTGTTTCTTCTGCTCATCTGTCAGTCATAGTGATCACCAAAGGTGACAGGTTTTATCACTGGGGTTCTAGGTATAAAAAAGAGCAGGGCTGTAGTAATAACTAAGGGGAACAATGCCATTGATGCATAGGCAGTTCTTTATCTCAAAACTCACAACCTCTGTTGCACATCCCCAGTTGCAACATACCAATTCATTACTCTCTTTCACTATGGGGAACTGAGTCCAAGGCACCAAGGAAAAAATGCTTTCTTAATAGCACATGCACAATTTGACATTAGGGTTTTATTCTGCCAGACAAGCTAATGGGTCATATAAGTGTCAGAGACATTACCATCTACAATTACCCCTAACAGCTTGCTTAACACAGCACATTTCCCAAAGACATGCCTTTCCACTTCACAGGGAGCCTTATGCATGCCAATCTACAGCAAAAGTTATCATCTAATTAAATAAAGGTAAAATAGTCCTGATGATCCTGGGAACTGTTTGATTCAAATGCCAAACTTAGGTCTCTAGCATAATTTTAAATGTGTTATTGCAGCATGCTTGGCCTCCTGCTGCAGGTTTTCTGCAAGCCCTCTGACAGGTCTGACAGATATCTCAAGTATTCAGTGTTTCAGCTGTCTCAAAGCCTGACACCTGATGGCTATGTTAAGACAGAGCTTAATCTTACCTGCCTTATAGACTGTTTTTTAATGATGTAGCAAGATTCAGAGTCCAGTAAATTGAGGTTAGTGTTAATGATGATTTTCAGAGGTCAGAGGTTAAACAAGGAGTGTCAGGTACCTGAGTAAACTCAGGACTAATTGCTCTGGTCAGCTTGAAACACCTTCTCTGAAAATCCTCCTCTGCAAACTCTCTCTCTCCCCTTCCAGCCTAAGGGTTTAGCTGCTTGTGTTCAGGGTCTTAGTATGATGTAGCTGCATAACTCCAGAGAAAGCTTTGGTGGAAACAAATAAGTCATGAGGAAGCCCTGTGGAAAACTTATCCAGGAACTTGACCCATTCTTGCACCCTCTGTCCTGTTCAGAAGCTGCATTTTAACCCAGCCCTCTGTCTTTGACTGAGCTACCTGGCAGGTGCGTCCATGCCTGGCCTTGCACCTCGCAGATCCTGCCTTGCTGGCTTGCGCTCAGACCTGACTCATCATTAGGTCTAATGTGGTGACTGTTGGTCTGTGCTGCCCCTGGTTACTGTCACCAGAGCTGCTCTGTTTTCCTGGTTTAGGTACTGTGGGACTGTACCCCTTGTCTTCAAGAGCACTGCCCTGCTTTCCTGGCCGTCACCTCTGGTTCATGCAATTTTAACATATATTTTCTATATACAACAGCAGTAGGATGTGGGCAGCAGATAGCATTACTGTTCCTGTCTGAAGATGTTAGACAATCCCACCTGCCTCCTGACGATTCTTGAGGCAAAAGAAAGCAGTAATTTCACTTCTAGCAATGACAAAAGAAACAGCCAGGATTGGGATATGTCTTTTCCCTGACAATTCTGCAGTAAAATGGCAGCTATTTGTATATTTACAAAACAAACTGAATGCCCATTACACAAGTTGCAAGTGCTCATGCCACATCTTAGCCAGGTGAAAATTCGTCCCCTGTAAATGCAGATTTAATTCCCATGTCTTTCATTCCTTCTATTACTGTGCTCTGGGAGTGACTGAGCTGCTCACTTGAGAGGAAAAACAGAAGGAAGGAGGTGGAAGAAATGGATTGGATGTTTATTTTTTGGTGGATGATTATCATCCTTCACTGACAGATGATGTCTACTTAGGTCACTGAGGTTTATACTCTCAGATATTCTCTGAGCAAGCATAAACAAAAAGAAGTGCAGGGAACAAGGATCTGGGAATAATAAGGGAGCTACAAACTATCAAAGCAATTATTATGCTTCTCAGATGAGACACAGAAGATCTCTGAATGTACACAAGTAGCTGACTCTCATATGAGAGCACCAATCAGAAGGACACATCTCTGCTCACCCTAACAAGGCAAGGTTTTACATTTTAAACACAAGGCTCACTGGAGTGACACTCACCTAGACCATCCAAATTTTGACTTCCTGGGTAGGTACTGTAGCTTTTTACTTGCTGGGTTTGTGAGGTTAAACATTCCAAAAGGACACTGTGGAAATGCCTTGCTTGTGTGCTCATAGCACCTGGTGATTTAGTGGGCTGTGGAGAACCCTCTGCATCAGTCACCAGACTAGAGAAATGCTCTGACTATATTCTATAACCTTACAGCCATATGCAGCATTTTTTTAAAGGTACATTTATTTGCATTCCACAGTAATCCATTCCACAAGGAATAACTTTTGTCAGCACTGGGTTTTCCATTTATGTTTGTCTCGACTGAATCAAGGCTCCAAGCCCCACACTAAGAGGTGAGTTCTTTGGGCCAGACTCCAGGGTTACACTACACAGTGTTTAATCCAGGGTGTGGTCCTACTTATGCACCTGACACAGTCATACCAGGTAAGTCTGGGACGTGGAGATCAGTTGATCAAAGCCTTGGCCTGTTGTCTGGAGGTGATTTTTCCAGACGATTACTTCCAACTTGGCATATGCTAAATAGCTAAAAGCAGTAAAGAGTCAGCAGGCCTGTTGCAAAAATATTGGCAGTCAAACTACTCAGGGAGACAATGATAAATTTTCAGTGAATTCCTTGGTCTTTTTAAGGCCAAAGTCATGTGTAGCAGGAGCAGTTTGCAATATCTAAGAGCTGGCTAAGTAGCTTCAGGAGGAGAGAACAGCATTAACTACCACATCTTCTGAAACATCAGTGGTCACTGCAACAGAAATGAAGAAATGTACAAGTACCAGGGTAATTTCTTAGCAAATAAATTCAGTACAATACCACCCCTCCAGCTCAGGAGCAAAAGGAGGAGACCTTATGATGCACTGGTGTTCATCTGAAGTCAGGACTGCTTAGCATCAGGATTAGAGCTGCTACTGAAACACTGCTCTTGGGAAAGAGATGCTGAGAGGAACAAGTGAAAATTCCTCTGAGTTGGGAGTTTAACCCGATGATCTTATTGTTGTTCTTCCTTCCAGAGTGCACTCTGCTGTCATTTACAAGGCTAATGCTCTACACTCTCCTGCTGGCTTTCACTGCGGAATCTTTAAGCATTTTACAAGCATTAGTGGATTAATTTTCACTACACCCAAAGCAAGGATAGTAAGTGGCATTAATTGCAGTGATATTTGGTTGCTATCTCTCCATGATAGGAATGATGTCACTTTAGATGGCTGAAAGCCTTGAGTACATTTATGATACTGTGATTCTACAGATGGGGAAAACAGAAAGAGATGTTTGCCCCAAACTACTTCTTAAGTCACTGGCGAGACTGGGAACGGGGTGCAACCTGGCACACTCTGCTCTGAACTCCAGCCCAGGCCCTTCCTCTTTATGTGAGTGTTTGTTACAGAGAAAGTACACTTTCTGTACAATCTGAGAAGATTTTTACCATTTAGGAAAAGAAAGAGGGAAAAAAACCAAGCAACCAACAACAACAACAATAAATGGGCACCCGGTTAAGATTTACTCTTTGTCATTATTTCAAGAGCTGGGACTCAGAGCTAAGACAGGTTTCTGCTTTTGAACTGAACAGTGTTCCTGGCCCAAAGTAACCTCTCTGAAAAGTGTCAAACCCACTTTTTTACTGGAGACGTAGTGAAGGGAGACCTTATTGTGGCCTTTCAATACTTTAAAGGGCATTTAAAGGAAAGATGGGGACAGATTTTTTTTTAGCAGAGCCTGTTGTGAGAGGACAAGGGCTAATTGAAGGAGGGTCCTTTAAATTCAGGAGGGAACCTTTAAATTGAAGGAGAGTCAATTTAGATTAGATATAAGGAAGAAGATGTTTACAATGAGAGTGGTAAAACACAGAAACAGATTTCCCAGGGATGTGGTAGATGTCTCCTCACTGGAAACATTCAAGATCAGGTTGGTCAGGGCTCTAAACAATCTGATTGAATTGAAGACGCCTGTGGTCATTGCAGGGAAAGTTGGACTGGATGGTCATTAAAGGTCCCTTCCAACCCAAACCATTCCACAATTCTATGATTTAGCCTTATAAAGAAGATCATAAAGATGCTTCATAAATAAATATATATTGCTTTTTTAATGAACAAATGAATATCATGAGAGTTTGGATCTCCCTGGCACATCTTTTCTTACTCTTGTTTCAGGGTCTTCCTTATATTTTGCTTTTAAAAATCTGCTTTCTCTGCATCTACTTATTTTTGTTGTGTTACCATGTTGTAAAACACAACAGCTTTAATTACTTATCCTTTAAATTCTTTTAAACTCCTGTTCTCTAGCCTGAGAAGTCAGTAAAATTGTTGATTTCATCTCCTGGGTAATTTGCTTATTACTGAGTTGTGTTTTGTATTTCTTTGCTTCTTTATGTCTCTGAGAAACTAGAACATGATTTAACAAGATTAAAATCAATGAATGCCTGTTCAGAGACCAGTGCTTATTAGACTAGGTGTCATCTATCTTTCAGCTGGAAGTTTTGTGAGTGTGTGAACCTCTGTGGACAGCCCTAAGATGCTAACATCTGCACAAAATGATTCTGTGAAAGCTCTATATTTCTTTCCTTATTTCTTTTCCTCTAAGTTTTCTGCTTGCTGCTGAAATCTGGTTTTCAGCTGAGACAAAGTGGGGAGTAAGTGAGAATGAATATCAGTCTGACAAGAATTATATCACTCTGTGCTAACAGAAACCTCTGCGGTCTGCACAGATGTCTCTACAGTTCTGAGCAATAAATCAGAACAGAGAATCACAGAATGGAAGGAACCTAAAGACTGTCTATTCCAAAACCTCTGCCATGGGCAGGGAACCTTCCACTAGATCCAGTTGCTCAGGATCCCATCCAGCCTGGTCTTGATACTTCCAGATCTGGGGCCATCCACAACTTCTCTGGGAAACCATTTCTTGCATCACACCACCTTCACAGTAGTATCATAGAATCATAAAAAAGAAGAGGGGAGGGGAGGGGGGAGGGGAAGGGAGCGGTAGTGAAAGGTCATTTTGCTAATATCTCATGTTCAGACTGTTTATTAAGGATGTTTTCCATTGTTGCCTCAACTTCTCTAACAACTATTATAACTTATTAAAGAAATAATGTTTAATATATATTAACTATTTTCCTGCTCATGTAGTTTGTGGTACTAACCAAGCTGAAGTTATTAGACAGTGGATTCATTCTTTATAAAAGTTCTTTTCCATTTTGACTGTACTCTGAAAGCAGGGTACACAGGATTTTAGAACTGTTCTGCTATTTTGCTTTCAGGAAATTCTGGTTTGCATTCTTTTATTTCCATTTAAAATAGTCTCTTCTCGAGCTGTTTCAGTAAAAAGCCTGAAGGGTTTATTCATCCCCATCAAATTACATTTATTTAAACTTTGAGCATAAAGAAAATACAAGCATAAATAGGGACCAAGCTGTCAACTTTACTCATCATTTATAGGTAACAGGATTAACTGGGTACAGCAACCAATGTGAAAAAACATCTCAGACTACTGCCACAGGATAACCAGACATATTTTTGTATTGACAACCTTCTCTCTTCTTGTCTCACTCTTTCTCAGCATATTATTTTTGCTGTTTAATTAAATAATATAGTGTTTCTTTAGAACTGTCTCAAATTAGGCACAGTGTGTTTTGTTACTTACATGTTTCCATGACAGTATGGTGAAAGATTCTGGTATATGTAAGTGAGGACTGAGTCCTAACTACACTATGTTCAGACTTTATGCTTGGGAAAAAAATCATGACTATAAAAAAAGTAGATTGTGGAACTGATCTACAAACTTATTTCATGTGGACCATCAGACACTCTTTAGATGGTAAGAACTTCTGAGTATTGCTCAGTTTTAGTGGGTTTGGCGTATTATCACTGGGGCAAAAGGAATTGCTGGAGTGGAAATCAGTGAATTGTTCTCCTTTTGATTAATAACCAAATATTACATGAGGTAACAAAGAGGGATTATGTTTCAAAGGATGCATTTTTACTTAAGACAAAGTATCTGGTTGAAATCAACAGAGGATATTGTGATATTTTAATGGGATTTGGCGCCAAACTAGACTGTTTTCAGCTGACATGATGCTCTGACATAGCTGTCAACAGATCCCACTATTCAGTTTTGTGCATGACTTTCTGTATTGCTGTTACTTCTGCTTCAATCATTTCTGTAAGGAGGAATGTGGGGCCCACCCCCAAATTCCATTCTAGCACAATATTCTTCTCTCTGAAGGAAGAAAAGAGAGAAAGAAAAAGGAAGAAAAAATAGAAAATAAGAAAAGCAGAAAATAAATAGCTGTTGCAGTGAAAGAGAAATTTTGCAAATTTGCAGGCTAACAGAGCTCTCAGACACTCCTGATACTTTTCCTTCCTTCCAGGACCTGACTCAGTCAGTTCTGTACTACACAATCTATACTACATTCAAAGGATTACCCATTCCAGTGTATGGATACTTTCAAAAGCAGCAGAAATAAGCCCAAAGCATTGCTGCATAAAATAACATACATTAGCAAATGCAGTTGATTGCAGGTGCTTCTGTATTTCTGAACAAAAAGCCTAAACAAGGCCATGCTGGGTTTTGTTCTCTACTTCAGAGGCTTAGTCAGAATTTGAATTGAATTGCGTCTGTGCACAAGGGTTGACAATACATCTTTTTCCTATGATTAAAAATCAAAACAATTTGCTTTTCTTTTAATTAAAAAAAATCACAACTAGCCTGAGTGCTTAGCCATATTTAATCACCGTGTTCCTTATTAGGACAGCAAATGACAGAGTGTTTGTTGCCAGATGGAGGAATTATGATGATATTCCTTCAAGTTCTCGCCACAGTGACTCAATGCCCCCTTTGAGGAGCTAATGCTTTCCTTGACTTATGACCTTGAATGTAGAAATTTCTCTACAGACTAAAGCAGTAATGTATAGTCTTTCCCTTTGTTGGCTTACTATAACTAGGAGCACAGATGTCTTTTATTCTGCACCTAGGCAGTAAGTAGGGATGTACTCATTACCTGAAAATAAAAGAATGCAGTATGTCTGGAAGGCATAAAATGAGCTGTTAAATATCAGATAACAGAGCTTGTCAAATGGAAGCCTTTCACGAGAACATTTTAGTTTCAGTGTCTGAATATGAAATCACTAGATAAAGAAAATTGCCAGGGGTGAAATATGTATGGGAATAACACGGTCTTAGGGACTACGGACCAAAATTTCTCCCCTCCTAATCCAGACCAAATAATTCCCACATTCACACATTGTGCTGTTATTAGGAGGTACCTCAACAAGATGGAGAACTGGGATGACGGGAACTTTATAAAGTTCAACAAAGAAAAAGCTTAGTCCTGCTCCTGGAGGGGAATATCGCCCTGCAGCAATAAATTCTGAGGGTTGACCAGCTGGAAAGCATCTTTCCAGAAAAGGTCCTGAGGTCCTGTGATCCAGCAATGTGCCCTTGCAATAAAAGTGCCCAACAGTTTCCTGGGCTGCTTTAGGAAGAGCGGTGCCAGAAAGTCAAGGGCCTGGTAAGACCCCCGAGGATCACTGAGCCCAGTCATGGACTCCACAGTACAAGAAGTGACATGGCCCCACTGGAGAGAATCCAGTGAATGTGGAAAAAGGATGAAGGGACAGGAGATCTCTCATATGGGGAAAGACTGAGAGAGTTGGGGTTGTTGAGCCTGGGGAAGAGAAGGATCAGGAGAATCTTATCAATGTGTATAAATACTTGAAGGGAGCGTGCAAAGAGGACAGAGCTCTTTATAGTTATACCCAGGACCAGAGGCAATGGGCATAAACACACCATGTTCCCTCTGAAGGGGAGGATTCACTTTTTTATTGTGAGGGTGATTGCCACTGGCACAGATTGTCTACGAATTTTGTGGCACCTCCATCCTCGAAAATATTCAGAAATTGCCTGGACACAGTCCTGAGCAACAATCTGCTTGAGCAGGGAGGTTGGACCAGATGACCTCCAGAGATCTCTTCCGACAGTGGTACTACGCAATTTCATCACTGCAAAGAATAGAGATTTTTTTTTTTTTAACCATTCATTATCTTAAGCATTTTCATTTAACAAGAAAGACTTTTTCTTGTAACACCTTGGTAAGGAAATAGTACACCTTCTGGGCATCATTATGTGCAGTCAGCTTGTATTTTGAATCACATAGAAATTTTTTACCACACCACGTTTTTTCCTTAAAAGTACAAACCTGCCTGGTGCTGCAGAAAAGGCTGTTTCCTTTCTGTTCCCCTTTACTGTGTTGACAATCTCCTAGGCTTCACTGGACCCTGATTGTGCCCTTGCTGCATCCTCAGTGACCTCCTGCCTTACCCTCAGAAAGTCCTCCTTCTCATAGGCAGTTTTACAATACAGATAAAACTGCACATTCAAGAAAGCAGCAGGTCTAAAGTAAATAGTTACAGGACTTAACAACAGATCTGTGAGGCCACTTGTAAGAAGTAATGATAAGCACTGGGAGCACTAGTAAATTAGGGTGCTGACTTCAAAATAACAAGAGGAACTACATAGGGTTCAGTTGCTGGGGGAGTCTAGTGAGATTAGTCACTATAGCAGCTATTTTGGTGAGGAAAAAAATGTGTCCACATCTTAAAAAATCATCTGGACTTCTGGAAATCATTAAGCTTACAGAACTCTTAGAATTTTCTCATTAATCGTAATCACTTACAACAGGCACTGTCAAATCTTTCTCCAAATGAAAAAGATTATATTAAGATCCTAACACTAATGATATTTTATAATAAGGCATAAATTTAATCCCAATACTTAATGATGTTTTATATGAAGTGATAAATTTAAAAAAGGAAGTGTTAATGGACATTGTAAATATTTCAAGGACATTTTATTGGTTGCACAGGAAGCCATGACTTCACAAACACAGAGAATCTTTCATTAGACAAAAAAGATGCTTAAAAGAAGAGGTGAAAATGACTATTCTAGTTTAATATGCAATATGATACATAAAAAGAACCACTCTAATATAATGAATTCAATTAGAATATTTAATGCAGGCAGCTGATAAAGAAAGCAAAACCATCACTGAAGTTTAAATGGCCCAGCAAAAATCATGGGTCATGGCCCAGTAAGTAGGTATATTGCAATGAAGGCTCCTAATGTATGCATTCCCTGTTACATTTGAATGGAAATATAAGAGATCAGGATGCACAAGGAAAAATGTTCAATATATATTTTTGCTTTGTTTGATGCTGTGAATAAAATAGAAAGCATAGCATTGCTAATAAAAGTGGGAAAAAGCAGCATTTGCTGACATGTGAGATATTTATGTCTAGAAATTTCTTTCTTATAAGATCTACTTTGAGAAGCTTCCTGAACAATAAACAGTGTCAAATAAGTAAATAAATAAACTGGAGTTGTGAGACTTCTTGAGTGAAAAAACGACCAGCTTCATTTGTAGCTTTAAGTAGAACAGACAAATCTTGCAAAAACTGAAGACTCTGATGTTTGACTTCGGTTCCAGAGAAAACTGTAATGATAAAATGGTCATCCAATACACAAAGCAGCAAACCCCGTGATTAATGTCTATCCATGTGGCTCATCAAATAAACCTGTCATTTTTGTGATCATAGTATAACTGCTGAAAATAATTTCTATGGAAATCCAAGAACAATGAGAGTTTTTTTTATTATCCCATAAGTAAAACAATTGGGTTTGGATTACCTGGGGGAAAAAAAAAGAGAGAGAGAGGGAAAAAAAAAGAGTATTCTTTTTAGAAATAAGTCTGAAAATGAATATCACTATATCTGGTTTTAAACATCAAGATGACAGAAGAACTCCTTTAGGAAAAGGGCAACTGTGGGACAAGAAAGCATTATAATAATAAACTTAAGCTAAAAATTAGAAGAAAGTTTTTAATTCTAACAGTAATGAGGTTTTGATACACTAGGTTAATTGTAGTAGTCAGACAAATATCCTTCTTACCCTATAGAGCAGTCTATATCATATATTGCATAACATCATTGTTTGTGATAAAACTATATTCAATGACATGGAATGCCTCTTCCCATTCCATGCTGCTATAATTCATGCATCTGATCAAGATAAACATATTGATGTAGCACTCTTGGATTTCTGCAGGGCATTTGTGAAAGCCCTACACAATATTTTACTTTCTATAGAACAAATAAAGCATCAGAAGGATTAACATCACTTGTTGTAGCAGCTGTTGAAGCAGAGTCATCCATGGACTGACTTAGAATGCTCATAGTAAAGTTCTTAATAATTATATCAAATATTTGCAGATAAATCTTGAAGACAAAAAAAAAGGGGGGATAAATAATGAAGAAGACATGCTTCTTCCACAGGATATTATAAAGTATCTTACAATTGTTTCCCAGTGATCAGCTGCTCAATAACATGTGCAAGAGCATGAAATTCATGCTGAATTTACTTGTAAGGGACCTTGCAGTGAAAAGTGGTAAGTCATAGAAAAAAAATCACCCTTTTGTTCAACAAGAGAATATCATCTCAACATGCTGGCAGTGAAGCACTGTAAAAGAAAGGACTAATATTGTCTTCAGAAGTATAAAATGCAGGACTGTCAAATAAAAATAAAGAAATTGCCTTGTCTCTGTACAAAATCTGTCAAGATTCCCAACAGTTCTGTGGTGCAGACTTTTAAATGATGCAGAAAAATACTTATGCAACAAGGAATAGGGCAGGAGGACAGTAAAAATGCTCTACTGATCATATCTTACACTGAAAAAATTTAGGAGCTCAGTCTATTTAGCTTATTAAAGAAATTGGGTTTGGCAATGCATTACTAATGAGGTGAGTGCAGACTAAAAATCATAACAGGATTCAGTTAACAGTGAGACCCGTTTAGGTTTGTGCATCCCTGAGTTGAAAAAAAACAAAACAAAAAACCCCAGAAATTATAAAGCATAGTTTCCAAGCAATTAGAGTAATCAAGCACTGTAATAGTTCAGAAAGAAGGACAGTGAGGTCAGGAGGACTGGTGCCAGGAGAGGTTTGAGTACACTAATGACTGATGTTCTTTACACAACCATGTACATTGATACAGGATTTTACCTCCAGGTTGTCCTCAGTTAATTGGAGCTCTGTGAGCCCCTGATGCCCACTGAAATCACTCCTTGTACTCTGCACCAAAATGATCCATATTGTAGTATTTGCGTATGAATCTTATCCCAAAACAATATAAAGTAATGTGGATATATTCCCAAGGAAAATGCTTCATCTAAACCTGCTTTTCTAGTTCCTCTTTATTTTACTATCTATAAATAAAAAGTTCATGTTTCATTACTAAAGGAGACCTCTAACACAAATCAAATTAACTACAAGTCTATATTTTTCAGTTTTTTTCTCTGGGAGCCAGGTAATTAACTCAAATGTAGAAATCTGCACTGTCTAAAGATGATAAAGATGTATCCCTGTCCAGGCAATTAATCTTTCTTTCTAGGTCTGGATCTATGAACAGATGACAAAAACACAATACTTGTGGGATTGTGATTGTAGAACCCCATGGATTTAAGGCACGCAAAATGAAATCCCAAGACTTCTGCAGGAATTAAGAGTATGTGAGGTGACACAATATATACTACAGTGTAAGGTGTCAGTGGTCGAAAGCTTGAGACTAGTTACTAATATTTGAACTTTTGTGTATATCCTTTTGAAGAAAGTTAGATGTCTTTCTATACATTTGATGATATAATCTCATTTTTGCAGCACAAAATACCTATTACTTTTCTACGCAGGAAACAGTCAATGGTCCTGGTAGACACCTGGAGTCTCTGCTTCTTCTCCTTCACTTATTGATCTTGCAGAGGTTTTACATTTCCTTGATAAGCTCATATTTCTTACAGTTTTGGTTTAAAACAATGACCATGGCATGGCTTGGGTTTCTATTGATAACTGATGAAAGTCAAGGGGAAATACATTTTATATAAAAGAAAGTATATGATATGTAGTGGAGTTTTGTTTTTTTTTTTTAGTTTGGTTGATTTTGTTTTGCCTTATCATAAAAATGGCCACGTATCCTATAAGTCAGAAAATTTCCTTCAAATGTTTGACTTGCACATTTGTCATTAGATGATGATGATGATGATGATGATAATAATAAAGATTTGAAACTAGGGATGTGTTTTTCACACGTTAAACAAACTAACTAACAGGAACAGCAACTTATTTTGGACAAAGAACTGCAATTAGGTTTGTATCTGTCTGCAAGCCCTTCAGCATATATGAGGGCCCAGCTTCTCCTTTTCTCTGTCTATATAACGTCATGGTTAAGAAACAGTCAGTGACAACCTATGGAGTATGTGGATGCTGGAGTTTATTTAAGTTAGGAGGTAGAATTTTTACCTATCTCACTCCCTCTCCCTTGCAGCTCACCAGGCCCTAAATCTCCTCCCCTGTAAGAAGGTCACTGCTGGTCCATCCTGCTCAGACAGAAGGTCGTGTTGGTCCGAGCTGTGCTGCTGCTCCTCACAGTGACCCATCACAGATGCTAGACTGAGGTTCCTGGGTGTCCTCAGGGACTCATTTCCATACATCTCATCCATCCATCTCCCAGACATCTTTCCACTTCCAGGATATTTCTAGAACCTTCACCTTATTTTTTCTGGACCCTGTCTTTCTTTCTCCCTCTCCTTCTTTTCTTTGTCACCCCTTCTTCTTTTCAGATGCTAAGCCCCTCGTTTTCCAAGTCTAAGGAGCTAAGAGCAGAATCACAACATGGGATCAGTCTCCTAACTGGTGGCACTTTCTCATGTTCCAATAAGTTCAGGACAATATTGAAATTTGAACTTCCAAGAAGTTTTCAAGAGGAAACTTGAGCCACAAGATATTTGATGTCAGAACTGGAAAGTTTCTTGCTGAGTAAGATCAGACTAAATGACAAAAATGACCTTAAATTCCCTATCTCTGAGTGTACCAGATGTTATCTCACCAGGTGTCTTTTTCTTGTGATGCAAGGTCTCAGAGTAGGCAGGAAAAAATCACATTATTTTCTGTTCTTTAGTTGCAACATTGCTTCCCACAATAATATTTTTTAATTGATTGTCAACTCAAGTTTTTAAATATTAGTATTTGATTGTGTTTTCTCTTTTTTTTTTTGAATACTATTTTCCTTAAGTTTATTACCTTGCATTTTCCCAAGGTAAATGCAATGCTTTGGGGGTTTTTTGCCTTCTTGGTTTTTCTTGGTGACTTTTTATACTTTTTTCTGCCTTACTGATGTTTCCAAGATTTCTTTGAGTTGCATTTTCCCAAAGTTCCTGTAATATCATCTTTGCATAATCACTGGAGTTTCTGCAAAAGAACTCTAGCATATCAGCAGTCTTCTAATCATGTTCTTGTTATGTTGAAATTGATCATTTTGCATTTTTCATGAATCTTTTGGATAGTTTTCCACACAAAATTATGTTTATATAAGCTGTGGATTTGCAGAATAGTTGAAGTTGGAAGGGACCTTTAGAGTTTGTCTGGTCCAGCCACCAGCAATGGACATGGCACACCAGGTCTGTTTCACTAAAGCAGAGGGACAATACAATCTCTTATGGTCATCACCAAGGGCAAATTGTACCTGACCAGTCTGGTGGCCTTCTAGGATGGAGTGACAGCACCAGTGGACAAGGAAAGAGGTACTTATGTCATCTACGTGTACTCCTTTAAGATCTTTGGTATGGTCCCACACGACATTCTTGCCACTAAAGTGAAGAAATCAGAGTTTGATGGATGGACTCTTAAGTAGACAATAAATTGGCTGGACGGTGATAGAATCATAGAATCATAGATTCAGCTGGGGTGGAAAGGACCTCTGAGATCATCAAGTCCAACCCTTGATCCAACACCACCACGGTTACTAGATCATGGCACTGAGTGCCACATCCAGTCTCATCTTAAATACCTCCAGGGACGGAGAATCCACCACTTCCCTGGGCAGCCCATTCCAATGCCTGATTACCCTCTCTGTAAAGAATTTCTTCCTAATATCTAACTTAAACCTCCCGTGGCAGAGCTTAAGAGCATGCCCCCTTGTCTTACGGATAGCTGCCTATGAGAAGAGATCAACCCCCATCTGGCTATAACCTCCTTTCAGGGAGCTGTAGAGAGTGATGAGGTCTCCCTTGAGCCTCCTCTTCTCCAGGCTAAACAACCCCAGCTCCCTCAGCCTCTCCTCATTGGACTTGTGTTCAAGTCCCTTCATCGACCTTGTTGCTCTTCTCTGGACCTGCTCCAGCACCTCAATACCCTTCCTGAACTGAGGGGCCCAGAACTGGACACAGTACTCCAAGTGTGGCCTCACCAGTGCTGAGTACAGGGGAAGAATCACTGTCCAAAAAGTTACAGGCAGTGTCTCAATGTCTCAACGTCCAAGGGGGAACCAACAAGTTGTGTTTATTAATGGTCTGTACTGGAACCAAAAATATCTAGTATGTGCATCCACGACATAAGCAATCGGATTGAAAGTAGTTTCAAACTGAAAGAGGATTGGTTTACATCAGCTATTAGGCAGAAATTCTTACCAGGACAGTGAGACAGTGGAACAGGTTGCCCAGAGACATTGTGGATACCCCATCCCTGAAAGTGTTGAAGGTCAGGTTAGACAGGGCTTTAAATAACTTCATCAAGTGAAAGAAGTTCCTGTCTTTGGCAGGTGGGTTGGAGTAGATGATCTTTAAATGTCCCTTCCAACCCAAACCATTCTGTGATTCCGTGATTTTCTGGCAATGCTCTTCCTAATGCAGCCCAGGAGGTATCTGGCCTTCATTGCTGCAGGGGCACACTGCTGAATCACACACAGCTTGGTGTTCACCAGGATTCCCAGGACCTGTACTGGTGCAGGGGGTTAGGTATCCCCAGGGGCAAGATTTTGCATCCTACCTATGCTGAGCCTCATGAAGTTTCTGTCAGCTCATTTCTCCAGTTCAGGTTCCTCTGGATGGCAGCACAACCCTCCAGTGCATCAGCCACTCCTTCCAGTGTAATATCATCTGCAGACTTGGTGAGAGGGCACCCTAAAGAAGAGCTTAAACAACACTGATGCCAGTACAGATCCCTTGGGTACCTCACTAGCAACTGGCCTCCAGTTCAGCTTCGTGCATCTAATCCCAACCCTTCATGCCCAGCTGTTCATCCACCTTTCAGTCCACCTCACCGTTCATTTATCTTGCCTTGTTTCATAGATTGTCCAAGGAAGTTATGAGTGACAGTGTCAAAAGCCTTGCTGAATTCAAGATAAATAACTACCTCTCCCCTCTTGCCCATCGAGATAGATCTTGTAGAAATCTATCAGGTGGGTCAACCATGATTTTACCTTCATAAAACTGTGTTTACTACTCCCAATCACCTTCTTCCTCTTCATATATTTGGAAATGATTTCCAGCAGGATTTGCTTCATCATCTCACCAGAGACTGAGATAAAGTTGGCAACTCTGTATTTCTACAGATCCTTCTTCTTGCTGTGTGTGATTTTTCTTTTTTTTTGTTTCCAATCATAAGGAACCTCTCTTGATCATAATAACCCTTAAAGATAATCAGGACTGGCTTTACCATGACCTCAACCATCTCCCTCCTCGTGTGAATTATTATACAAACACTTCAGGTGGGCCCCTAGTCTTGGATATTTCCCTGAGAAGGTATGAGAGCAGTCCCTGATATCCTGTAAGGCACTTCATTATTAGTGTACACATTCTTGGGGTGGAGCCCCTTCAGCCTTGTTATTGTTTCCAGGGTCTCTCTATTCCACATCACACCGCACACTTTGCTTGCCAACCCTTTCTTCACTTCTTTGTGTATAATGATCTCCCTTATCACATGATATAAAATAATTTTGTATCAACTCCTGCTCTCCATAGCAATGAAGTCAGCTTACCATTAGTTTTACTGCTTCACTTAGTGCAGTTTATGGAGCATACCACAAACATAATACAGGAGCTCTTGAAGTACTGCAGCAAATATGTACATTTATGTGTGTAAAGTGGAGCCAAAATGTTTGATGTTTTTTCTTAGAGGACTGTTGTCTTTAGAGCTTGCACATGTTGTCATCACATAAATGCAGTGATTGTAGTGGGCAAAGGGAATAAGCCATTATATAAATATGTTTTGAACTCCCCAGAATGACGTTAGCTTAGATAAAAAGTTCTGCTGACAAAGCCAAATAAATCTTCACCTGAAATAGCAGTCACTGCAATGTAGGAAGACCAAAATAATTTTGAAGCTATGTAACATTTTCAACAACCATTGTAAAGTTTGCCCAAAATGTTCTATAAAAGCCATAAACATTTTTTCTTTTTTTTTTTTTTTTTAAATTAACCAGTGTTTACAGCTCTGTTGATGTTTGGGATGAGGGGACACATATCTAGTTAGTTGGTTACTTATTTTTACTATCACCCATAAAATAAATAATGAATTGTACATCAAAAAGTCAGGATTTCAAAATGTGGAAGAAAAATAATAACGCATTCTCTGCAGGACATTTTTTTCTGTTTATTGTTTATTTCAGTTGTGCTGGGGAAGGAAGAAATAAACATGTCAGGATTCATCAGAAAGTCTTCATTTAATCTTAAAAAAATATATAATACAACACTCAATAGATGAAATCTGCTGGAATTTTATTTAATAATCTTCAAATTTTGCAGAATCCACTGCTTTATTATTCTATTCTGACATGAATTGACACAGCTGTCTGAAAAGGACCTTGTGCATTTAGTGGATACCCAACACATCTGATGGAAGCAGACTTTCATAACATTTGCTACAAACTTGATGCCATTTACAGCAAATCCCAGCAGTTTTACTGCTGCCTCAAATTGGTTTACAAACTGTTGGCTTTATTGTTTGTTATTTGACTCTCCTGTGCATTCTGTTGAATTTGAATCCTGTCCCATGTTGGACAGCAATAGGAGTAGGAAGTTACAAGAAGGAATTTTAAGACTTATGTTTTTTTTAAGAAACACAATACAGGGCAGACTGTTTTTTGACCACTTTCTAACTATCCAAAACAAACTTCCCACCCATTTCAAAGATAAGTTTTTATTATCAACTCATCATCAGTTCTTGCTGACATATGTGACAAGTTTTACCATGAGGGCGATGTCAATGATGGCAGTAGGACCTCTTATATCTCTAAAGTTGGGCATGGGATTAAACACTTTAGCTATCTAAATTATTTTTTTCTTCCAGTTTTCATCAAAGATAAGCACAATGAAGTGTTTTAGAGGCAAGAAAGAGACTCATATCCACCTTATCCCTAGGTCTTCTTATTTCCATTAACCCCAGCAAGGTTTAGTATCTGTTGACAACGCACATTTCTCCCAAAACACACTCTCTTCTCGTAAATCTGAATGCTTTTTCAGAGGAGGCCTATATAATCATTTCTGCTTTACAGCTGTCAAAGCTAAGCTGTAAGAAAGGAAAAGCAATTTGTAACATCACGGTGCAGTGTGTCTGTGCAGGTCAAACCATGCGTTCTAATATGAGGCCAGTCTGCCTATCCCATAGGATGTCTTCTCTTTTGGGAGCTTTTCCTTTAGTCTCCAGTGACCCCCACTGAAGAATGTAATTATGGGTAATAGCTTATGAAGCACTATAATAATAGCTGGAATAACAAGTTATAAGGAGAAATCTAATTAAAATGTTTGTATGTAAGAAAGTTTAAGTACATTTTAATGAAAAATATCCTAGTCCTTTTGACGCTTGTTATAGAGAGAGCACAAAATTGTGCTTATTAAGTAAAGTCTGCTCTAATTCTGTGGGTTTGCAGCCAACTGAATCAGTCTACAGTGGGAACTAGTTCCAAAATGGCTATTTCTGTTCTCTCTTTTCCTCACATAAGCATGCCAGCCCTCTCTGTTAAGAAGCTCCAGTGATGATAATACTGTAAGATCACTAAAACATTAACTGATCCAAAAAAACCCTTTTTGTTTTGATGGTTCATTTTCTGGGTTAGCTTTCAGGCAGATCAGCAAAATTGGCCAACTCATTGAACACTCTGAGATAGGCAGAAACTATTTAACTATTAATTTCCTACCTGTTTATTCTTGTATTCTCCATCATAAAGTCTTTCTGGGGGAAGAAATTATATGGAGATAGGAAGAGAGGCTGTTGTGAATTGCCCCCTGTCCTTACAGGATGACTCATCAGTGTGTAGGAGAGGTTCCCTTTACTTTCACTTTATGATGCAACACAGGCACAAACACAAAAGCTAAGCAAGAAATATGTATTGAGCTGCCACTTCAGTATCAAACCAACTGATCACAGAGCAAACCCATCAATTCCAGTGTGTAGAGATGCTTTCTGCTGGGCACTTAGTGCAAATGAAAAGGATGGAGACAGGATCATGACAGACAGACAGAATCTGCACTAAAGGGCACTAATTTCATGCTCAGATACTCTGATATGTCATTACTCTACAAAATAGCCATTTTCACTAAACCTTCCACATGTTGCTCAGTTCTGCTCCTGAAAAGATAATGATTGCAAAGGCACACTGCTTTTGCACAAGCAGCATTAGAACCAATAAGGCAAAAACATATTGGTGATGGTCTCTTCTTGAAGATGAATTTCACTGTCACAAGGATTTATAGTCTTTGGCAGAAGAAGATCTACCACTTCACCATGCTACAGACAGAAACATCTGATCAGGCAAATAACTTTTTTGTACAAATGGATATTTTATCTGACATGGCTGTTTTGTTCTTAGACCTGTGCTATAGGTGTCAGTACCATCTCCTGATGTTATTTTGGCTGTAATTTTCTGTTATATACCCATGATTTTATAGTGTGCCATTTAGTGTATATATATACATATATATATACCTAAATGAATACATGTGCCCTTGAGAATTCTCACCACGGCATTCCTAGAGTAGCAGAGAGTTTTCTTTATACAATTGCATTATTTGATAAATAGACAGCTTAGATATTTCAAAGCTCTCCTGCTATGATGAGTACTACGCTAATCTGTGATTTTTCAGATGATATTAAGATTCCATCTCACAGTTGCATCAAATGTTTCTACTCTTATATTTCTTACAGGGAAAGAGAAAAAAAAATCAAAATCCTGATAGATTTTTATCCCATGAGACAGCAGAGTGCTCTTATCTCCTGTCTGTTGATGAGCAACTGAGGAACAAAAAGATGAAAACAAAAATTTTAAAATTATATATTTGGTGCTCTGTGATAATTTTAAATACTAAATATTAATAAATATAATTAATATACTTTAATATAGTTTAATTTACTAGAATTATTCATAACTAAATATTAAATACTTTCTTTTTTCAGATAAAGCCATGTCCCATTTAAAACATCAGGCACAACTTTACAGCTGGACGTGTCCAGTACCTTTAAGCATCTTTTCCTAAAAGATTTGTCCAAAGTCACAAAAAAGTATGCAGAGGTGCAAGAAATTTAATCCAGGACTCCTAAATGCTAAGTTACTACTTCATGTATAATACCAGTGCTCCTGGTAAGAATGCTCAGAAAGTGGGAACAGTAGTGTCAGCTGTGGATCTGTTTGTATTGAAGAAATGCCCCGACGATGACTTAACTCAGTGTTGTGATATCGTGCTCCTCTTTGTGAGCTCTGGGATTCATACGCAGCATCCCCCAGACAGGCTGAGTCACTTGCCAGCCCCCTCTAGAACCAGCCCTCCTGACACAGCGTTTAGTGTCAATATAAAACCAAACAGATCGTGCCCTAAGGAAGGTTTCTTATATAACCCCAAAACTGTGAATGAGTGCTCAAAAGCAGGCAGAGAGAAAGAACAACAAACTACATGATCATAGACTCATAGAAGGGTTTGCATTGGAAAGGACCTTTAAAGATTACTTAGTCCAAACCCTCTGCCGTGGGCAGGGACACCTTCCACTAGACCAGGTTGCTCAGAGCCCCATCCAACCTGGCCTTGAACACTTCCAGGGATGAGGCATTCACAGCTTCCCTGGCCAATCTGTCGCCGTGTCTCACCACCCTCATAGCAAAAAAATAAATTTCCCTTATATTTAGTCTAAATCTACATTCTTTCAGTTGAAAACTGATGCATTTTGTCCTGTCATGGGCGGGAACTTCATTCCCCCAGCGTCTTGCATTCCATCTACTTGCAAGCTGCGGGAAGAGAAATTCTCAGTGAAAAATGAGGCAAAAAATTTATTGACTCCTTTGACCTTCTCCATGTCAGCTGCCACCAGGTTCCCTGTCTCACTTATCCCCACGGTAAAGTTCATTTTGTCTTGCTTTTTCTGCTTAATGTACCTGTAGAAGCCCTTCTTATTATTCCTCACATTCTTTACCAAATTTGTCTTTAGCTGTGCCTTATCAAACCTGATCCCATCCTCATAGTCCCAGGAAGTAAGGATAGCAATCCATATGTTCTTCCCAGAATGCCTGTCCCTCCGTTCACTGTCTGTGCATTTCCCTCCTGTGTTCCAGTTTGACCACGCTGGTCTCCTGCCTTCCCTTACCAATTTCTTGAACATGGGAGTTGAGAGCTCTTGTGCTTTAAGAAAAAGATCTTTAAATAGCTGCCAGCTTTCTTCTGCTCCTCTATCCCCAAGGGCAGTTTCCCAGGGGATCCAATCCACTAGTTCTTTAAAAAAACTAAAAGTTCACGTTCCTAAGTTTTGGAGTTATGTCTACAAATTTTGCCTGGCCTATATCCCCAGAGGTCACGAATTCCACCAAGACATGACCCCTGCACTGTTATAACGAGATACAGTGGGATTAGGAAAGCAAATCTTGTTTGTGGCTGCTCTAGAGAGGTTTCTGATAAACATGAACCCAGACATAATTATGCAAAACAGCCAGAGATATTTTTCTGATAAAGAGCAATACACTAATTAATTACATGATGTTAGGGAAGGATTGGGTGTATTTTCCTCCTTGGGGACAAAATATTTATACAATCTTCTGCAATCTGACATATTTGCAAAAGTTCACATAAAGACCAAATGTCATGTTGTAGAAGAAGACAATTCTTCTGGGAAAAGGCTGGGCACAATTCTTTTTTACCCTCACTGACTCAAAAACATCTCACGAATCCTTTCTTGCTTGCATTTGATCTCTGTTGGCCAAGAAGAGGTAATCTCATCCCCGAATTCAGGGATGTTGATCCTCTCAGGATCAATATAGTCTACCATTAGCTTTATTTTAAACACCACTCAGAAGTGCAGCCCTGTGGGGAGAGGCAGCACAGCTTGATCTGGAGACACCCATTAGCACTAAGACTATGACAAAACCTTTGCCATTCACATGTTCAAATAGGTTAAACTGAAGTCAGTTTAACTCTCTTTTGCCTGGCAGATCATCCTCTGCCCTCTAAAAACATCCATTTCATTTCAGTTTCTGGTACGTTCTTTCTAGAGACAACAAATGTAGTTGTCATTTGTTCTAAAAAGTGTCCGCGCACCTTTTTTTTTAACAGAAAAGTGTAACCATATCTCTCCTGAGCTTTGCAGTACTTCATTAACAGGTAAAAGGCATGGAAGTCACCCATCTTGTCCAAATGATGTCAAATTTTTTGATCATGTTTAATAAATTGAAATATTAAAATTCAAGTGATCACTGAGTTCTGCTCAGTGACACACTCCCCACACATAGACCAGAAGGGAAGACTTGAGACATTACAGAAAAACACTATTTTGAATTCACTTTGGGAAGAACAAAAGAAAACCTTACACAGGTAAATGTTCCTTTATTTGTGCCCTTAATGCAGACAATAAAGGATATAGAAGAGAAGCAGGCAAACATATACTAAACCTGAAGGATAGCAGAAATACACTGAAGTAAATGCTCTCACCAAATGTTTTCCTAATTCTTAAGATGAAAATGCTTTGTGATGTTTGCTTTTGCTTCTTATTTTCTCTGTTGTACTTTGTCAGTACCTCAGATGAATACAATAATAAGTCTTTCACATTAAGAATTACAGTTTGTTACTCCTCCTGGGCCAAGCTGATGAAACTTCAATATTTTCAAAGCATTAAATTGTCACCTATGAATCCTTTATTTTCCTATTACTAAGTTGGATAGATATTTTTTCTTTCATTTATAGTTTTATTTCTCATCTGCTGTTTCTTCATCAGTGAGGGATAGAGCACTTTCCATATTTCAGGTAAGTGAGTTGGCATTCTGCTCTGTAATTGTGCTTCAGCCCATGTGTCTTGTGACAAACACATGGGCAACTTGGAGAAAAAAAAAATAAAAAGACAAAATAGAAATTTTTTCCCAAGCATAGAGAGCTGCTTGAAAAAGGGTCATGTTCTAGGGACTCAGTGAGGCTTGATATGGATTTCCTTCAGCAAAATGCAGTGAAACCTTGTCATGTTAACGTGGTGCTCACACTGACAATGCCCTGAGAGGAAGGATTTATTGGCTCAGTCACCTCCTGTTTGTGTACCAGTATTTTAAGGGGACAAGTTAACACCTCCTCCCGTACTGCACAGTGCTATGTGGGCACAGTGATCCACTCAGTGTCAGTGTGGAGATCATCTCTGATGATAGATACGCAGCCTGGGACAGGCAGGAGGAACTGTGGTGCTCTCTAAGTTGTCACCAAACACCTGATTCTACAGAGAACAGCTTTGAATCACTTTAGATGAACAATTACTTGTCCACAAACACAATTATTGTTTTTTATCTCCACTGAGCTCACAAATGTCCATAAAGATGAGGACATGTTAAAATATACGCATTCACTTCAAATGAACCAAAATACAAAAGTGTCTAAATCCAACATTTTGGCTCAGTCTCTATAATAATAATGAGAAGAACTGGCTAAACTCACTCACACCAGACTCCAGGTATAGCCTCTGACTTGCTGTCATCATGCAAGCAAAGAGGAAGTTAAATCTAGTAAAAATCAATGTACAGTTTCAGTTTACAGTTTCAGTTAATTCCCCATCCCAAAAGAAAATGCTGGGGTATCAGTATGAAACCCTTGCATTTTGAAAAATCAGTTATTATATAAAAACCTCCTGGGTGCATCAAATGTTCTGAAGCAAAACCTTTCTTATAAAGTAATACAATTAACCATATATTAAATGAGAGATGTATCCAGGCGGCCCCATTCTTTTTTGAGTCTCTATTTACAAGGAGTAAAAAATGTTCCCAAGTGTTCTCTTTGGTTTAAAGTACAAAATGTTCTTACAGAATGTAGTTTAAACGGAATGAGACAATAATTAAATAAGTGCCAGTGAGGCTGTAAGCAAACAATATTTGGGACAGTTGGCACCACTGTTCCTTACACGGTGTGATAACAATAGCTTCTTCAACTGAAAAAATAAACAACCCAACCACAAAGCGAGGCCAGAGATTCCAAACAAAACACTTCAACTATTGATGGACTAAGCACCAGCTTGTTGCTAATTGGCTGTCTGTTCCACACAAACAGAGAGATATTTTGTGTGCCAATATGACACTTTTCAGGGGAAAAAAAATCGTAAACCAATTTAAAAGCTGAGTGTTCTGCTCTACAACCTATATTTTGAGATATTTCCAACACTTCCCCTAAAAACCAGCACTTTCTCTTGGCAAATGTTCAGTAAAATGTGGTGATGATCTCCATCTATTTAGAGCAGGAGGGAAAGGATGTGCAGTCAAAGAGAGGAGGGATCTAACAGATACAAAACAAGCAGAAAATTTCTTGTTGCCTGGTAAAAGGCTTAGACTGCACAGTGAAAGGTTTGTACATTTTAATATGTAATATATATTTATTTCTGGATAACATTTAAAGTGCAACTCATGCTGTTGCTGAGGTAGGGCCATAAAACTGGAAAATATGAAAATAATCCAACGCAACCTTCATCCTGCCCTTGGGAATGCAATCTGAAGTGACAAAGAATAATATCCGACTGCTTTTCCATTTTAGACCATTCATGCAGCAAATCAACAATTAGCTCTTCGTAACAACAGTTGAGTTGCTTTGGGAGCTACAGAGAGATGAGATGTTCACTCTAATTCTGGAACTGCTCCACTCCGTTCACCCCCTCAGCCTATTACTGTGCCCAGCCCTCAGAGGTGGTAAAATATGTAAACCCCGGTGTTCTCCAGTACTCCTGATTTTGCCTTGCCCTCAAGAAGGCAATGACAGAGCTTGTGCTGGGCCTGGCTGGGATGGATTTTCTTTATGGCAGCCCATGTGGTGCTGCAATTCAGATTTGTGGCTAAAACACTGTTGATGATTGTTGTGACCGGACTCAGGCAGGGCAACCTTTGAGGTGGATTAAAGCAAAACGATGCTAAATAACCAACAAAACAAGAAATTTCATTAGAAAAAATGAACTGGGAAAAAAACGTAATGGATTGGAAAAGGGGTGTATAGCTGTTCTGGAGTGTATGATCACACTAAGAGAGGAAAATTGGAAAGAGAAAAATAGAGAAAGAGAGATAGGAGGAGAAATAGAAAGATACCACCACGAGTGGCTCCAGAGGTGTGATGTGATCATGGTCCACAGTTGTAATATGCAGTCTTGGTCTGTCAGAGATGGGGGCCTGTGTATGTGCCAAAAATTGTGGTTTTCATAACCCCATTTCTTCCAGTGAATGCCCCAATGCCTTCTGCAGGAGGAGTTCTGGGCATGTGCAGTCTTTTCTCTGGAAGATTCTGGAACTCTGGAAGTGTTGAGAGAAAAAGCAGGGGGTGTGTCTGTGTGCCTGGGTATGCATGAAAAAGTTTCTGAACAAAGTTTCTGAGTGAACTTCTCTGAGTTTTGTGGCTGAGCAGTGCTGGGACAAGAAACCAGCACAAAACACCCAAAACACTACCCTGCCTTTGCAGAATCCATTGCTTAACAGTGGTTTCTCCAGTAGTTAGAAAACAGCTTAATTAAGGCAAAATTTAGCTGCAAGGTCCTAACAGTTCACTACAATGACACAGCGGTGTTTTGGGTATTAGTGAACAGTGCTTGAACAATGGTAAGGCTTTCCTTTTTCCCCACTCTGCCCGGGCAGTGAGTAGGCTGGGAATGGACAAGAGACTGGGAAGAGAACACAGTTTGGGCAGCTGACCTGAGCTGGTCAAAGGTCTATTCCGTTCCACATAACGTCATGCTCAGCAAGAAAAACTGGAGAAGAAGAGGGGGTGAGAGGTGGGCGCTTGATTTCCAAGGTAGCTGATACTCAGAGAGTGGCTGGGCATGGGTCTGTTGGTGGGAGGTGGTGAGAGTGCTTTCACATCACCTTTTTTTCCCTATACTTTTCCTTTTTTTTAAAATCCTTCCTTCACATAATAAACTGTCAGTACCCCAACCCACAGCTTTTCTCACTTTTGTTCTTAATCCCTCCCCCATCCTGTAGGGAGGTGGGAGGGAAAGGGGAGTGATCAAGTGGCTGTGTGGGTGTGTGGCTGCTGGCCAAGGCCAACCCACAGCAGACCTTTACTTCAGAGAAGTGAAGATTCACAATTCAAATGGAGATCAAAACACAGTCAAATCCCCCACAGCCATGGGAGAGTGTGAAGAGATTGCATCATACTGAGAAACATGAAGGCACACAAGGTGTTGTGAACAGCGTGAAACCATTGATCAACTTTCTATGACTTATTTCAGCAAGTCACTTTCGCACTGAAGGTGTTTGTTGAGACTTTTTCTTTATGATTCCTGTCCAAAGTTCTTTAAAGTCAGTGGAAAGCTTCCAATTACCATCTTGCTGCCTTAAATTAATGTCTTATGGTACCAATACCACTTTCTTCTTCTCAGCCAGAGGCAGGAAGCTGTGAAATAATAGAACCACAAGAACCTTCTTCCTGTGGTGGACTGTGACTAATTATTAGAGGAAAAGTGTATAGAAAAGCTAGGTACTGGTCAAAAAGGATGGAGTCAAAGGTCTGAATTTGCCACAAATATTCTCTTTGGTTTAATTGGATTTGTAAGTCTTACGGGGCACTAATCATGCAGGCAGGCGTTCTGCAGGCTAAACAGATGAAGTGTTATGAAATGGTCATTAACATGAACTTACTCGGTAATCAGACACCCCTTAATGTTTGTATTTAGAGCACTGCATCAAGCCAAGGTATCTACAGTGAAGGTGCCAATAACTGAGTTTTCTGAAATATTTTCAGGACCAGAGAAGAGAACTGGGGACATCTCATCTCAATGTGAACACCTGAAATACATCAAACGCACTGTACCTGTTCCTGTCTGTAAGTGTCCAACAGGGAAACCAACTGGGATGTAGAAATATGCAATGTGTAAGGTTACTTAGGGGAAATGAATTTCAGCCCTGAGGGCTCAATTCAGTCACCCACACAGAGGGACTTAGTGCTGTTTGCTGTGCCTGAGGGGATCCCACAGGTCCAGGTTCAGCTGTCACACCCGAAAGTCATGGGTTTTTATTGAGTAGTAGTATTTGGATGCCTCAGACACCTAAGCACATTCCAGATGACACTAGCTGCCTGTGTTTAAGCAACTGAGACCTGATTTCCCCTAAGTCCATTCATGTCCATGGAAGGACTACGTTAGGCAAACTCTGTGGCAATGGGTTATGGCTCTAAAATTATCTGTCTTGATACTATCCCAGCCCACCTTCCAGACCACGTCATCCAGCACACACACATAGCAAAGTGCCCTTAAACAGAGATGATGCCCAAGGCAGTACAAATGATTGAAGCTTCCTTTGAAATCTTTCTTTCAGTTCAGTTTCTTCGGAAATCTCCCAAATTGGAAAACAGTGGTACTAAGATTCCATTGTTCCTGTTGGTTCCACAGTGTTAAAATCATCCTTCTAGATTAAAATCAGTGGCTCATCTTTTTTACTTAGCTTTTTATTTGTAACATAGTGTTTCGTATATGGCGTCAGGAAAAGGGAATTGGCTAACTGAAACATAAGGTGAGGGATTTCAATTATCTTCCTTCTATGCTTGCAAAAATATTTAAAAATCTGTTATATATTGCACTTACACATAGGAAGCATAATTTGAATAAATCTGTTCCCATAATTAATATACTTTAATTAGAGCAAGATGTCATATCAGTTGCTTTTTTTGCACTATGGCATAAGATTCTATATTTAAACTTCCTATTGTTTACTGTAGCTATTCTCTGTAATTATTTATTTCTATAAAAATATATCATTGTGGTGGGTAAATTTAGAATAACAAGTTATCTGAGTTCAGAAAATAATAATTTACATAAAAAGAAGAAAATCATGAAATTAAGATGCACAAGAAGATGAGATCACTGTAGCTCTATTGCTTCCATGGAGCTTTACTATTTTATGGGAGAGGCTCTGAACCTTCATATTTTGTAGTAAGTATAACACAGTAAGCTACAATACATACCTCTAATTATGTATTAACACTCCACAAAGGGAATACCATTACAGAGGAATGAATCATCATGCAGAGGAATGCAAAAGTCTCCGATCTGCAGATACAAACAGCAAAGTTAGGGTCACAGAGTGATTTCTTTTATTTTGTTCTGTACCCAAAATCAATATTTGGCCCCAAAGTGACTTTGTACAATTCTGACCCATTCTTCCCTCCCACCTTCAATGGGGAACCTGGTGCTGCATTTACTAGGTGATGCAGAGAGAGGAACTGGTAATTGTGAGCACACAGTGACCATTCAGCAGTGCAGCATCAGGGACAGGAATCCAGGTGTCCTCCAAAACAGGCCTGTGACTGCAACCTCTTGGTTACAGGGAATCTTATACCCCGAGGATCTCAAACCACCTCATCTGCAAAGAATGCCACCAACTCTGACCCAGAAGAGTGTTTCCCCAGGGCACTCCCATGTCTAGAACAATGTTCATCTGTGCTGCAGCCCTGGGGGTGCACAGGAGAGGTTTGGTACATCACCCGTGGCAAAGGAGAGAGGACATATTTACTCCTATACGCGCAGGAACACGCCCTGCTGCTTAGACAAGTGCAATATACCCTGTTTACACTCTGCTTTTACAATGCCAATACCTTCCCTTGTAAAACTAAAACAGGAAAACATCTGAAGTGCCCTGAATGAATCCGACCCTAAGCCATTTCAAAGGTATGCTGCTCAAATCCACATCCATAACCAGATCTATTAAAGTAAAATAAAACCTATAAACAGGCAACACAAAATGAATTCTATGATTATCTGTTGCAAAATCTCATATGCAAGAGTATTTCTCCTGGTAAAACCACACCAGTAATTCCCTGGAACTACTGTTTTAAAACAAAAAGCCTATAATAATGTGCATAAAAGAATTTAGACATGTAATTGCTTCCTTAGACTTATTTTGCACTATGAAAGTGATTGCATGGCAGACTTTAGGAAAATGTAGGTCTTGATCTCTGTCTGATTGCTAACCCCTTTAAGAATCTAGTGCAGGTGTCTGACTGAGAAATCACTATTTAGTTCTAACAGAAGGGTATTTTCCCTCCTTTTGGTCAAAGGTGTCAATGTACCACAATGAGAAACTTATGAACTATTAATCTTTCATTTACACTCTCAGTGTACTTGTCTGGATAGTACATTGTAATTTTTTCTGACTTTTTTATGCCATTTCTAACTGGTAAGATATTATTCCTTCCAGTATTTCTGCTGGACTGAAATTCATGTGGCTGGACCTGCATTTGTTTATTTGTCTTTGGGACAGAGTGGAGATAAAAGAGAACTATAGAACACCATGTAAAATATCCTTTTACTGTCAAGGGTGACGAGCTCCTCTGAATTATCATTTCTATTTAAATGAGATATGATTGCAAACCTTCTAAGTTAACAAGAAAAAGATAGTATTAAAAGTAAAACACCTATTCAGGGAATAAAAGACTCTGAACCAAGATTTTATTTCTTTCTTAGAGGGTGTTTATTATATAGGATATTTCTCTAACTATACAGTGATATTCCTTGAACACACTCGGATGCAAATATCAAAGGTTCGAGTCATGTATAAGACGATCTCTATTCAATCTCTTTGAAACAACAGTGAAATGCCAGATTTAATAGGAATGTAGTCATAAGTAGCATAAGGTGAAAGCCTTGAAGGTTTTTAACCAGACATACAGGAACATGAAGATTAAAGTTCACAGTGAAACTGCAAAGAAACATGAACCTGTTCTGCTGCTTAGCAAAAGCAGGCACAATTCCTGAAGTAATTTCACGGATATTCCCTCAGCTATAGTCACAGAAACCTGATGTTTCAACCTGGGGTTGGGAACATCAATTAACAAAAGTAGTATAGCTATATTTCAGGTTTGGTTTGGCTTTTTTTTTTTTTCCATATGGGCTTTTTCAACTATAATTCTTTTATCACCTGGCAGGGGAAAAAAAAAAGTCAATACAGTCTTCTTCAATAGCAGAATTGCATTAATGTTGTCCCTCTTCTGCAGAGCACTGAAGTCAATGGCTTTCTCCCATTGGCTTATCTGATGTATTCGTAGAAACCTGAGATAGAAAAGATAGAGTAGGAAATACATTTTATTTTGCTGAATGCTTGAAGGTTTTCATCATTTCACTTAGGAACTCAATGTAGCTCTCTTTTTAAAGAGTTTTTTGTGGTGTTCGTTTTTTTTTTTTTTAAATATTTAGTCTAACATTTTTCTTCTTTTTTTTTTTTTTCCTTAATTTGCTCTGAATTCCTCTGTAACATCTAAGCATTGGCAAAACAAAACAATGCTTTGACTGTAGGAACATCTCTGAAAATGGCAATTCAAAACAAAACCTCTGTCTGTCTTCAATCCCCCACCTCAAACCCACATGTATCATGAGTTGTAAGAAAGCACGTCTTAGAGGTGCTTTTTCTCCTTTTTCTGGGTCCAGATGGCATGGATAATATGAGCATTATTGCAGTGTATTTGGCATTAAAAGTAATCTTGTCCTTAATATCCTGTCTTCTTAGATACGTGTTTAAGATGGCATTAAATGTTGATCAAGAGCTCAAACGACATTATTGAGGTGGCAGCAGTGTCCATATGTATGTCTTCCAGTGCACAAAATTTTAGGAAAGTGGTGTGCTGCCTTCTGGGTTGGGAAATGACTATCGAAAAGGAATAGGAGGTGCTCTGCTCATGGCAACTGTATCTCGTGGTCTGGTTTTAGCTACTAATGCAGATGAGAGATTTGTAAGTGAAATTTCTCTCCAAATACCATAAGATGGATCCATTCACTTCAAAATAAAGGCATTGAAGGTAATCTCGTATCTTTTAACGGATTCTAAAAGAGGTTTAAGTGAAGTCAAAGCACACTCTGCTCACCACGAGCAGCTACTGAGGTTCAGTTGGTAAATCAATACATGATAATTTTGTTTTCTGTCAAAGCCCCTGCAAACTCCCAATGGCAAGGAGAGGGAATTATTTTCCCTTTTGCAGTGGCCTGCTCTGGGGATGGTGAACTATATGGTTTTCTTGCTCATGCTCTGTCACTGTGCTTTTCTCTCATGTTCATCTTAACTCTTCAGCTCTTCAACAGCCCTATTTCCTCCGTGGAGCTCTTGCTCTGGCCAGCTGAGTGATGTCAGCACAAGCTTGTCAAATCCTTCATCCCTTTTGGAAGTAAATAGATAGGTGTTCTTGAGATACATAAATATAAGTGTGTTATGGAAGTCTGTTTCTTACCCAGTGTCGTGAATCTCAGCTGCACCCCTGTACTTGTCACCCAGTAAAAATGCATATGGAGCTGCCTTGGAATTAGATGGCTTGTGTCCCAGGCAGACTGGACCACACAGCACAGAAAATCTTGTGACATGAGAATGGACAGACTAAGCCAGCTTCGCATTAATTTGGGTGAGCCTACACTGCACAGAAATCGAAGCAGCAGCTGCCACAGTCCCATCTCCTTCAGAGTGTCAGAGAATGAAGATATCTAATAATTCTGCATGTTGATTCTCTTCTACTAAAACACAAATGCAGTTTTCAGATTCTTGGTGCTCCTTGGCACGATGCTGACTCCATGTAGGTAACAGACTGCAGCTCAAAATCCTTAAAAGGGAACCCAGTGTGATCTTCAAAGTTGGGGGAGGGAGGGAGGTTGTTTTAACCTACAGAAGGTGACAGCAAAGCCCTCTGAGGATATCTTAATATGAGTTCAGCAGGAAGGCTATTTTCTGAAAGAAAGAACATTTTCTTGGCATTCTTGGAACAAAACAAAATACGTGGGGGAGACTGTATCTGCCAAGAGTGATCAAACCACCCTGCTTTCAGGGACAAGCAAACTGTTTCTGACAAAGCTTCAGGAAGAACACACTGGAACTCAGAAGCACCCCAAGCCTGATGGCTAAATTTCCTACCACATCTCTGCCAAGCAGACCTTCACAGTCAAATGAATAATAGAACAGACTAAAAATTTAGAGATGTGATGCACCAAAACAGCATGAATCCTACTGAAGCTTAAACTCTGAATATGAGCTGCTTTGCTAATTGCTTGAGTGCTACTTGAAACTAGCCCCCTTGTAGTCAGCACAGAGAGACTGATCCATGTGGAGATAGGAAGAGGACAGTTGCGCAATCCTGGTTAAAGGTCTATCCTGTGGGGGTCAGACGTGGTCAACATAGCAGAGATATTAACAAAAAAGTCAAACATCTGCAGATGCAGAACTTCAAAATCATAAGCATGCTCCAAAGGTCACTTGCCCATCACGTTAAGACACGACTTCATGCCACTAAAAGAGAGCAAAGTTTTTTAAACAAACAGTCCTTTACAGGACCTTCTCCAAGCCTTGCTGTGGCTTTGTTTAAAGTTCCAGATCTTATTAGTACTCATTTTATTCTTGGTACAGAATCAAATTTTATTATTAGGTTGTGGGGTTTTTGTTTTTGTTTTGTATTTTTGGTTGTACACAGCAGAAATCTTATTATTACTGTTGAATTATTTGTTACATACAGGTAAGGTTCACCACACCTTACTTCACTAGACTGAGATGCTTTAAGCCAGTTCTCCATACTCTTTCTGTTCTGATTAAGCTCATAAAAGCTATTCAGATAGGTGTTTATAAAGATGAACTACTATTTGGAAATGCCTAGGCAAAAAAACCTAGGTAAATTGCATATACTACTTGTCTAACTTCAAAAATGGAAGAAATTCAGGTGAAATGTAGACTTTCTGAAGGATGTGAAAGCAACATGATGCAGAGCTGGTGCTGCTTGAGCAAAAACCTTGCAAGCAATATTAGCTCAAAGATGTCACCAAGCTGGTGAATCAGTACCAGTTTGGCACCTGAGACAATACAATTGTATGTTAATGCATTAAATATGCCAGTTTATTGATGGAAAGGTTAAGGGTCTATAACACACCACTTCACTATGTACTGCAGACATGTGCTAAAAGATCAGACCTGTTATATATGAAAAATTAACTTAATGTCAAATATTTGTGTAGGCTTGAATAAGTCCCCAGTACTGCAGGCTCAAATCCCATCAAACTCAATGGAAGTTACTAGAGAGAACATAGGACAGTATTTATTAGATAAAACGGGGAAGGGATAAAATCTGTCTGTGTATGGAAGTGCCATACCTGACAGCAGATAAGAATGACAGCATCACCCCCTTCCTCCCATCACTCCACGCAAATGATGGTTCTGCATCAGCAACTCATTTGAAACTGCATGGTGGGAGCAACAAAACTTCCTCTGCACATCCTTCATGTATGGGATGGAAGAGATATTTCATTTCATACATCATTTACTGTTGGCTGCAGTTATTTCACAAAGACCTATTTTGACTTTGCTAGAAATGTGAAAAAGAGTTTCCAAGTTTGGAAATTTTCGGCAAACAACAAGCTGAACTGCAGCTTCAGCTGATGTGAGTCATCAGAGACCCTTTGACTTCAACAGTGTCGTATATTTATGTTATTTGTCTACTGGGTGTAATTCTGAAGTCAATAAAGCTATGTTAACATGGTAGGAGAGAGATTGGGAATAAGACTATTTTTATACCTGGAACTGAATAGAAGGATATTTTACATTTGATATTTTAACCTATATAATCTTATCAATGAAAATTTTCATTTTTCACACCTTTCCACTGCTTTTGTATGTCTCTGAGAAATCTTGTCTCACCAAATCAGTAGCATGGTCCTTCAAACACTTGGTCTAAATTATCTGCTTTGTAGAGCAAGAGACATGACAGTTATTTGCAGGAGGTTAAATGTGGTCCAAATACTGATCAGCAAACTTTCAGAAGCCATTTATGAGCAGGATATCATTAATAAGCAGTTCTTTTTTGTATCCATTCCGAAAATGGACTTCCTTGTGTTTGAGACAAAAAAAATCAATATTGAATATGCTCTTCCTTCCCCTCTGTTATTCTTTTCATCTGAATCATAGGGAAAAAAAGGCTACAGTTCACACAGTATATAAGGGATTAACTCCTTTCATATCCTTAGCAAGGACTAAGGGAAGAAAGTAGTACCTGCTGCTCTGGTCAATCCACTCACATACCACAGAAATAATTTTCTGGGAAAGTGTTTTCATCTCTTCTTTCCCCAGTAGACAGCTATATATAAATATTATAGAAGGTATTTGGATTGAAATTGCTGATAATTAAAAAAATTAGGATTTTTTTTGGATCTCAACATTAAAAATTAATTTCCCATGATGCTCTCAAGAGCTGTATAATGCGACTTGCTATGTGCTAACAAGTCACTGGTCTTGATACTTGATGTGGCATTTCTGGTTTCCTGATATAAAGCTTCTAAATTTACTTTAACATCAGAAATTAAGGACAATTTTAAAAAGAACCTGACAGTTTTCCTGTCACCATCATTCTTCAGGCCAAAGCTGTTTGAGGGGGAAAAAAAAGTTGTAATTTCTTTTGGAGCAGCTCAAAATCCTAGACCAGTTTAATTCTCATGATGAATCTTGTTACGTTCTTCCTCCAGTCATTACTTTGAAGAGGAAGCTGCAGAAAATAAAAGGCTGGACAGCCAAGCTCCAAATTTTTTCAAGCATGATTGTGGATAAATTTACAGGCAAGCAATGCTGTGTGAAACAGAAAACAGGGAACGTGTATCAAATCCTCCATCTGCCTGGGCTGGAAATAAGGACATTATGGAGCTCATCTGCAGACGGATGTTGCTATTTAATGTCATTGCCAACAAACCGTTCATTAAATTCATAGCTGCACCTGATACCCATTCATGTGTTCCTGCTTACAAGTTCTCTCAAAATAGGCTGTTCCACAACTTTTGCATGCTTTACACACCAGATTACAGCAAACTGCAAGAAATGAAGGATGAATGCTGTAGGGGGGACATTTACCGTGGATTTCTGAGACCGTGGTAAATAGTTCACGATATATTTAACATCTAAAATAGGATGGGTGTCCAATCTTCCAAGTAGCTTTGGACTTCCCATTTCAAACAAATTTTGGTGTTGATCCAGGAACATCCAGATGACAAAGAAAGTGGAAAAAAATTTGCTCTCTGTAAACAAACAGCACTCTGATTTCAGCAATATGAAAGAGGCTGCAGTCCTACCTGCCATATGCAAGAAATTAGAGTGCTCTTCAGAGAACCTGTACTTCTAGGGGTCTGTACAAAGCTTAGTACTTTAAGCCTAATGACTTAAACAGAACTTTTCTTATTTTTGATGATTTTATTTGACTTAACACTACTTCCAGAGTAGACATTGAATGAAATTCAAACTGGAAAATTAACTTTTTGGCTTTTACAAAATAACTTGTTAAATCCACACTAAGTCTAACTACTAAAATGATATTACAAACAATGACAGGGTGAAGACATATTAAAAACAAAATCTCATTTCATCTCACCTTTTTGAGTCCTTGGACACAACTAAACAAAGCATTAAAGCTTATTATATATTTTTTGTTTTGAAGTGTTGAAGCGGAAATAAATAATAGTACTACTAATAAAAAATGAAAGCAAAGATCAAACTATATCAATCCTGCCTTCCTTATTATGTTTAAAGATTTCATCTCACTCTTTATTTGTATACAGCCTTTCTGCACATTGACAGTAGCCTGAGTATAGTCAATCATAAATGAGAAATGCCTGCCTACAAGATATATCATTTCAGGTATATAAAAATCCGACTTTTTCAGGTCATTGAGTTGATATAATGTTTCAACATATATTGCTTGTGAATGATCCCTGTGTAAAATCTCATATTGCACTTTGTATAAAATGAGATAGAATTTTCTATGTGAGGTGATACTTTCTTAGACATCTTTCTTTGGTATTTCCACCTGTTTAATGTTCTCCTCTTCCCTCTCTCCACTGAAATTTCTTTGTATTTTTCCACCCGTAGTAAGATGTTTGATAAATAAGTAAATTATCACGAGTGTATAAGGGCTTTTGTTTTTTTCACCTTCTCTGTAAGGACCACTTTACTCTTGCTCATCTCCTTAAAGAGCCCATCACCCGACCAAAAATATTGCAGAAATTGGCTGCCTTAAATAGTGAGTGGCAGCAACTATGTTCAACAGCTGTGACTTTGGTCCCATGTACCTACTGACCACTGAGGTGATGAACTCTGTAACTCTCTCTCTTCTGCACTATTACTGAAGCTCTACTTGTGGTTGAGCTCCTCAGAGCCTGAAATCACACAGTGAGGTCACATGGCTGTGACATGTTTAGTGCAGATGTTCCAGTAATGCTGAAAATTCTTTCATTTAATTTCTGTTCCTCTGCCTTACTATTCCTATCTCTACTGCTCAGAGTCACAGAAAATTTCAGAACAGTATGGGACAGCCACTCTCAGAAGCAAACTGGAATCACAGAATGGACAACTATAGAGCCTAGGAGCTGTTGTCTGATGTCCTTCAAGGGGAAAGCTAAATATCACATAAATTAAGTGACTTTGCAACTGAAGTACTACTGAGAGTTGTTCTGGCTCCTATGGTACTGATACCCAAATCATACACAGCCTAGCATTTCTTTAGGCCTAATGTGACTTCAAAATTAGCAGCTGAATATCAAAATTATGATAACCTTTTCAGAAATATATGGTAACAATTGTGATTTATCATAGTTGTGGTCAGCTTAGCACACACTTAGTCTGGATAGTTCAGTCACTCTAGGCCTCCCCAGTACAGGAGGTAAGGACCTGCAGAGGCTCATACTCCTAAGCCAAGCAGACCTGGTTGAATACCTGACTTAAGAGATATCAATGTGTGAGAACACAGTTTGATCCCTGCTGACTTTGCTGTGTAGATAACAGCAATGGAAATTGCTGATTCTTGTGTCTTCAGGCTCTACAGAAATCCCTGTTTTGTTTAGGTCAGTGAAAGCACAGACATATACCTTTTAAGAGAAGAGTTTACAGTTTATTTTTTTATGATTGTTCTTGAAATGTCTTATCATTATTACAATTATACCTTAACATTATTCTTTTTATCTCTATCCTTTGCACCTCTGTACTGGAATGGGGAAGATATTGTACCTTCCCAAGGAGACCAGGTTCTATGAGATTGGATAGTAAAGAGCTGTCCACAAAGCATTAAAGCAGGTTTAACCTTAAGGCTTGCATTCAGCACACCCAAAGAGCATTTACCTGAGATGCCTAATTTACAAGCCTGTCTGCTCTAGGTTCCTTATTAAAGTTATCACCCTCAGCAGCTGCCTGGCTTTCTCCATAGACTAGAGGACAGTGCAGGGTATCTATTCTCAGGTTAAATGACACAGCTAAATGCCTGAGAAATACCCAAAGGTGCTAGAGACACCACTTATCTCAGATTCTTACATAATCCCCTTTAGGCATCAGGGCTTCCAGGGCTGTTGCTGATTCATATCTCACTAGAAGTGTGTCCTGGTGGGTGGCTGTAGGGACATTTTGTTCTTTGTGCCTTCCTTCCTCCTCCCCCACCCCATCACACTTGAATTCTCTGGCAATTCAGCTGCGATATTTCTTCCTAGTGGCATCTTCCCAGGGACAGAACATGCTGTACATATTTGCAATGTATTTAATAGAAATCAACATTCACCCATATCATTACAGCAGTTCTGGGAGCAGGCTTTAAACAAAATGCTGAATCCCAAGTATACCAACCTGCTTCAGCCTGTGTCTTTTGCATTACAAATTCCTTCAGCAGCTGTGAGAAAAAGAGATAAGATCAGATTCTGTCACTTGTACCAGATTTCTCTTGCCCTTCAAACTGACAATTCCAGTCATAAATAGGTGTGGATTCATATGTGAATATGAGTATCTGTGCAAACACAGCTAATGCAACTCGCCGTTTCTCCATCAAAGTGCTAAAATCACAAGTAAGTTGAGGGCTCACACTTCTAGAAATATATTCTTTCTCAAAGACATTGCTTATGTGATAGACAATGCTCAGAAAGTTTTATTATATTGTGTTACCCTGTGGCCTTTGTAAATATGATTTCCTTCTTGCTGGTGTAGAAGTATGAGACGCAGAAACCTGAAAAGGTGCTCCAGGTCCTTGCAAAAATCATTAGTCAGACTGAACCAACACTTACTCAGGCATCATCACTGTTGCTGACATGATTATATCCCCTTAAAGTAGTCCCTGGAGACCTCCAGCAGAAAGCCAGTTGTTATTACTGTAAATGCTGGATACACTTGTAGCACGAATTTCTCCATAAAAGACTTAATAATCTAATTGACAGAAACTAGTCAGAAAAACAAATGGGAAGACATGCTTTGGTACAGAAGGTAGATAAACACCAAAACTACAATGTAAAATAAAACTACTAAAATGTAAAATAAAACTCTGCTAAATATAAGAGAAACAAAAGGTGCGTGTCAGATTGCGCTCTAAAGATTGTTGAGACTGGTTGGCTCCTGCACCTCTGTTTTTTGGGAGCTATTTTCTTTAAATGCTCCTCTCTGACACTGACTTATTTAGGTGGAGGTGAGCATCTGGGCACCTGCCTAAGACCACCTGGAAATTTAAATGCCTAAATCACCTGAGGGTGATCACCTGTTTGGCCAGGTTTGCTCAGATCACAGCTCAAACATTCCTGCCACACTCAGCACAGGGCAGGGCAATGCCTGTGACCTGCCAGGGAGCAGCAGGATCTGGCTGATCCCTTAGGGACGTGGGCCTGAGAGCCAAAGGTGGCCCCAGCACACGCGATGCCCTCACCCAGGGGCTGTGTCCTGCCGGGTGCTGGTAACAGCGTCCAGAAGTGGTAGACACAGCAGGTGACGAACGAGGTCTGGGATTCATCCAGTGAGCCTGGTCAGGAGTTAAAGGAGATGGAGCTGGAAACAGGAATGGAGACAGAGCTAACCAGAGGTCCAAGGATACATCCATGATACAGGGAGAAAGGCAAGACTTGGGGATGAGTTCCAAGGCACACACAAGGAATCTACCCAGGAGGCAAGCCGACTACTGCATGAGTCTGGTGTCTGTGCAAGGGCCAGTGGTAAGGCTGCAGAGGTGGAGCAACAATATAGGAAAATCCAAACACTGGATGACCTAAGTTTAAAAAGTAATTCTGGTCCCATGGTGCAGGTAATGGATCCAAGCAAGGTTAGTCAAGACCATTGAGCCCTACTTAGTGTTCATTACTGCGTTATTTCTGAGAGGTTAGGAGCCCCGACAACCAAGGCCTCTTTTCTATTGAATGAAGAAATAGTTTCTGAAATAAGCTGAATTATCACCTTCTAGAGGTACTAATGCTCTCTAGTAAGTTAATCCTAAATTCCTAAAATACAGAACCTGAGATTTGTGCCATCTTTTGTATAACAGCTCAGTAGTTCTTCAGCATTCTTCAGCTCAGCATTCTTCAGGAACTGGAATACCTGGCGTCAGAGACCTGTCTTAATTGGAAAGGAGATAAGATCTTTGTATCAGAAGACTTCTCTAACCAGTAGTTTATGGACTTCTGGGAGATGCTGGGTCTGTACTAAGGCATCTTCTACATAAATTCGGCTACTGAGATCAGAGCTGAGATGCCGGTAAGTTTTGAGTAGCTTGATTTCAAAAATATGATTAAAATGCTCTATTTGGAAAGTAGGTGTGTTCTGATTGATGGATCATGGCAGAGCAGCAGAGAAGGAGGATTTGCATTTTTCTTGTTCTGGCTGCTTCATTTGAGGTAGAATGGGATACTTTCACATGGAAGAAAGTTGTACCTTCCCAGTATGTCATCATTCCTGCAACTCAGAAGTAACAGATGTTTTCATAGAAGAGCATGTAGAGCTTTTTGTAGTTCAGTACATCCTTGGAAATGTTAGCTTGAGACTAAGACTTAAAAAAAGAAGCATCTCAAAAAGATACATGTCAGGAAGGATATCTGTGTGTGTGGTTCTTTCACTTTTTCATATCTGACGGGAAATTTGAATTTCCTTATATTTTATGAATCTCACCTTCCTTTGTGTTCGGATAAAACAGAACCATACAAAAGTTTGGTTTGTGCTCTTGGTATGCTCTTCTTAGAAAGACAATCAAGGTCTTTTTACACAGTTAGTGTAGGATTTTGGCACAGGCTAAACCTCTTCTCCTCTGCTCCTTGGTTTCTACTTTGTATCCTCCTGTGAAAGAGAACTACAGCTCAGGACACAGATATCCTTTTCAAACACTCCTGTAGCCTCCTTCTCCTGCTTCCCCTGCTTAGGTGTTCTGTAGCGGAGTTATCCAGAGGTATCCAAACACCTTTGTGGATCTCAGCATGAATGTCTTAAATTCTCTGTATACATCAGGGTCCAATGTGTCTTTGGTATTAAACCATATTCTTTTCTATAAATTTAAGTAATTTTTTCCTTCATTTTCTACTGTTATTATAGGCAACTGAAGAAAACATGTTTCAAAAGCTCACACTCTCTGTCATTTATTTCAAAAATACTGCGTTTCAGCTATCTATTAGTCTGAAGAAAAATGTAGGCATTAGTGGCTTGTTTTTGTTCTAAATTGGTTATTCAACATACAGCTGTATTGTAGCATGTTTATCAAAATTTAGTGCCAAATCTGAAATTGTTTCACCTTATACAGAAGGAATTTACTCTTGTTTATGTCAGTTTTACTCCACTATGACTACATTCATGGAAGTGGAATTCTCCTGACTTCCACCTTGACAAATGAGAGGAGGATCAGGCTGGGATGTTTGTTGTTATGTTTTACTAAAATTGCCTTTATACCCTTGCACTAAGTCTACATTCAGTACTGTTCTCTTTGATTGAATAATATTAAATCACGCACACAAACTAAAAATTAGCCATCATATCCATCTAAGAAACATGGTAAGGAATTTTTGAAACCTCTTTCTACGCTGAAAACGATATGTGAGAAATAGTGTCTTATCTCTGCTGTTCTAATGTGTTAATTCCCTTTTATTGAATTTTTTCCTAGATTTAACTACACAGTTGTTGCAACTCTTTGTTGGAGGACAAATGGTAGGGGGTGAGGGGAAAGAGTGAGAAAAGGAAACAATTTAAATTAAAAAGCACCCTTCTTCCTCCTCCTCGCTCCATTAAAGGCTTCCTTCCTCAGGAAATTAGGCTTAGAGGTGCTGCCTATACCCATGAACAGCTCAGAGGTGCACAGGACCTGCACATTCATGGCCAGTGCCCATGGGAGTAAAGCAGGTTGGCCTTTTGGCAAACTGCCTGCTGGGAATGGAAACTGGCACAATTTTATTTCCTGGTGCAGACATGGGTTAAAACTGCTGACAGCACTAAGAGCTGTGATTTCCTTCTACATCTTCACTCACGAGGGCGTGACACGAGGTTTTTGACCCCAGCAACAAAGCTTCCCATGAGACTGCACTGGCAAGAGAGGCCAGTCTAGGTAGTAGGATTTAGAAATAGCCCTGGAATTTGCATCCCACAAGTTATCCTTTTTTTTAGCTCTTTCAGAAGCCCTGCCCCTTTCATACCATGCCAAATATCACACTTCCAGGATGACGCAGTTGTGTCCCGTAGATCTTTGGACACAGATGGCACCACAAAACCTGCATCGGGTAATTCTGTGTGGAAAAGAATCCTAAACTCATTTAGTCACATTTTTCCAGCCTTTTTTTTTTTTNTTTTTTTTTTTTTTTTTGTTAATAAACACACTTCCTTAATATAGAAGTGACAGTACAGGATTTTGTTTGTTTTAAATATGATACTTTTCAAATACAGATACCTGTTTTTCTTGTAATTTCCAAATTAAAAATTTTGAGAGGTATATCTGGCCTGATTTGGGATAATTTTCTGTGTGGATTTCCTGTGTTTTTCCAATAAATTTTAATTTTGGAAACTTGTGACTTTTTAAGTAAACAGTGGAGAGAAGATTCTGTTAGAAAAGTTATAATCTTCAATTACGATTTAGAAATAAGTTTCCAAGTGTTAATCCCAAATATGTGGAGCAGAATATGAAAGGAAGATGAATGAATGGTGGGACCAAACAGGGGAATGGTACTATAAAGTAAGGAAAGTATGGAAAGTAAGGAAATAGAAAATAAGGAAATATAAATTAGGAAATATAAAATATGGGAGTATAAAATAAGGCATACAGAAAATATTTTACCTATCTGTATGGCATCAGTGACATCAGGTGTAGAATTTCAGGCTGTGAAAGTGTAGGGAGGGTTGTTTTTATTCTTTGGTTTTGGGATTTTTTGTTGTTGTTGTTGTTGCCTGTGTGTTTCTTGGTTTTGGTTTGCAGGTGACATTTCTCACTTGGTTGGTTGTTTCTTCGTGGTGAAAAATGTGGCTGTCTTTTTGCTACTTTGTAGAGTTTTTTTGCTTCAGCTACCACCTGGTCTGGCCTCCTGTTTAATACCCACAGTAAAATCCCACATCTGCACACTTGTACCAGTCTTCGTACCAGTCCCCTCATGGTCTTTTGCAAACAGATGCAAGCTCATTGCAGTCACAGTTTGAGAGATGTACTCAGCTAAACCGGGTAAATGTCTTTCAATACCACAAACTCACACTTGCCTGGAAAAATTGGTGTGGCAATGACCTAACTGGTTTGTGACCAAACTTCGCCTTGCTATTGCTGGAATTCAGATTCAGCTGAAAAGCTTGAAAAGGCAGAGAACCAACTATTCCTCTCAATACTTTTTTTTCTTGGGCTATTCATCTTTATTCTGATTTTTTGACTGGTTTCTCATTTCCATTTGTTTTGATTTCCCTTCCAACAACTGCTCCTTGTTATGCCTTTTTTTTGCTACATAGATGACCACTCAAGTACTTCCTATTTTCTCCCTCCAGAGGTAATGATGAACCCTCTTTCCTTTTTTTTTTTTAATAATGAAACATATTGCCTTCTAGCTGTTGCTTTTATCATAAATTAGACTTATAAACTTTCTAATGTATTGGCCATCTTTTGGAAATATTTGTGCAGAGCTTTTAGCACAGCAAAACCTGAATTTCAAATGGACTTTCTGTGTTTTATGACAAGTTATTAGTATCCATTCAGTAGAGCACCTGATGAAGACTTTTCTTCCTTGGAATGTATGCCAATGTGTGTGTGAAATTTTCTCCTTCACCTTATCTTTCCTAATCTTACAATTTCATTGCATTACATCTTCTGATAGAAACGCTTCCATCGCAGACAAGCTATGATAGTTTTTGGAGAATGGACCGCAAATTAACTCAAGCTCAGTCCAATTCATTGAAATGAAGTCTATTAACTGATGATGGTCCCACTTTCTCACAGGTTCAGCTCTTACCTCTTTTAAATCATTCATACTTTTCCAGGTGCAAAGTGCATTTGTTATAATTTAATCACTCGCCGTCATAGTTTTAGGAAATTAATTTCATGAAGGCGTTTTTCACCAGTCAAAGGGTATATTTTTAGAGTATTCTTCTATAAATTTTAATTAAATATGTGCATATTTTTTATATCTCTATACAAGGTGCTGGCTGGGCGAGCAGGAAGTGGTTAATGTTTCAGAACAGTGCTGCGGAGGCAGCGTTTTCTGACCTTTAGTTTGTCCTTCTATAACTACAGATAAACTTGGCACCTGGGAAAGCTTTCACACAGTAGGGAACAAAGAACAAATTACAAGGGCCACACTCTCAGTGGATGTAAATTTAGTCCTTCATGTCAGTGGCACCAACTCATTTTACACCAGCGGCAAATTTGGAAGAAATTACTAAATGTTTGCTGGACAACTTTTTAAGATCTGGTCATTGCCTTTTAAAATCTCATGAGACTGATACTTCTGCAAAGGACTGACCCCAAATCATAATCAGTTATGATTAGAGTCTCAGGAGAGATCTGTGAAGGGAAATAAGTCTGTGAATTAGACTCAGTGCAATTTGAAGTAAATTGACTGATCCAGAATTATACAGGTAAAATCTGTTTATGTTGAAAAACCCACTGTGCTACTGTGCCTGACAGTGTGACTTTAGCATCTGCTGAAACTAGAGGAAACAACCACTGTCAGGGAAAAACTCAAAGTGTCTTTACTTAGAGTTGAACTTGATGATCTTCTTAGGTCCCTTCCAACTCAGAATATTCTGTGATACTTTTGTAGAAACGATGGGATGCTTCTCTGCATGGCTGTACAATCTAGGATACAAAAGGGATGGGAGTGAGGGGTTGGGTCTCTCTGAAAACTCAGTCTTCTTAAGACAATTGCTTTGTCCACACCTAAGGAATAAAAAACATTTGTCACTCTAGCTCTTCTCCTCCAACAACCCAGATATTTTGCAGGTAACAAGTGAGGAAAGAGTTCAGATGTATGTATTTTTTCAGGAGGAGTTACATGAGCAGCATTTAAGCAGGATCAGGCTTCTGGCAAACTACAGAATAAAAATCAAAGCAGAATATGGAAATGCTTTTAAGTTGATCTTTCAAATTATTCTCTTAGGTTTGTCAGACCAACCGTGATTAAAGACTAGAAAAAAAGGATGAAAGAAAATGTTCAAGATGATGTTGTAGGGAAGTGTAGCTGTGCTGCTGAGAAAAAACCTTTGAGTCACTGAACTGCAGAAGCAATTGAAATCTCTGGTTCACCTATTATACCATATACAGGCTGTTTCTTGTGGTTTTGTCTGGAAGGGTAATTTATACCTTATGCATTGTTTGGAGTGAAAGGACATAAAATAAAAGCCACACTTTGATAAATGTTCTCTTTTTAAAGCCAGAGCATGGAATAGTAATATTTAAGATAACACTGGGAGTGTTTGGAATGATGGAGTTGTCAGGTTATGTAGGCAAGTTTGTTTTCAATACTCCTTACCCTTCTGCAATTAGGTAGGCATATCTTTCTAAACCATTTTAATGAAATTTTATAGTGAATTTAGTGATTGCAGCAGCAATGTAATGAATTCTGAAAGGTTAGTCTGAATAAACATACAGATTTAATGAACTTGCATACTCATCCAGCCTCTGAACACTAGGAGAATCTATACATCCTTAACTGAAACATATATGTTTGCTAGCAAATCCATTTTTAAAACCAGAGTTGGGCATTTGGGGGTGAGTTCTATACAGATTTCTTCTTCAATTTTTGACTGTCTCTATGTGATTCAGTTCCTTCCCTGTTAATTAGTTGTAATGGTTATAAGTTACTCATTTTCCACCACAAAACAAACATAATTTAGTAGTGCACTAAATGTAAACTTGCCCTCTCCTCTTCCCTCTATTTAACATTGCCTTTTCCCCCTTTTTTGTTTTTCAATTACTTTCAAGCAGAGGATATCTTGTACCACATATCTATGCAGTGCCTAATGGAACTGCCTCCGAGTTCAGCTGAAGTTTCTGTAATAAATGTGTAATTAAAATTCATGGTTGTGTCCTCTCAGATGTACGGCATACAGACCTCATTTCCTTTTGCTTCCAAAGTGGACTGACCAGGAGCAATAAATATACTGCACCAGCCTATTTGTCTCTTCTTTATGGCACCCAAACCTTCACATGAGCACTGGAACAAATGGAACTCTAGTTTCCCATGGTTTCCTGTGTGTTGTGGCACCGACCAACTCTTTGTGACATTCAAACTTTTTGTCTTGCTGTCAAATAAAGGTTGAGCTCCCAGGCTCTTCCCACCAGCATATTCCAAACACCTTTTCCATAATATTTCTGGAAGATAGTATCATTGCTGTCTGTTTCTCTTTAATAAATCATGTTTCACTTGGACAGGAAATTCCAAGAATATCTTGAGGGGAGATGACAGTCACAAAGAAGATGCACAATGAGATCCTAGATATTGTTTTCAGAGCACAATGCTCATAACCGTGTAGCCACTGACCCACTAGTTCTAACCTTTCAAAGACCAGACCCACATATTTTTTATTGCCAGTTTTCTCTCATAGTCCATTGTTTGTAGATTGGAGTGGAGACTCTGAAGGTATTTTGGCATTTCACTTTCAAACTGATTTTCTGAAGCCATGCATCTATTTTGGTCCACAACTACATCTGAGTGCCCAAACTGGCAAAATCCCAATTACTTTTCTTTTATTTTTGCAATTTCTTAAAACTAATGTTTATATACTTAAAGCCCTGTAAGGAAACAAAGTGTAAGAAAGTGTCAGAATTTGTCTGCTGTCTTCTTGCTGTCTGTAACTAGGCCATGCTTTTGTTGGCTGATAGAGAAGACTGTTGGCCTTCTGTTAGACGTGGGATCATGGTAATTTATCATTTTTAGTGCTAATTTCAGATTGCATCCTGTGATTCTCAGTTAGCTCAGAATCTGCATTAATGCTTTTATTATTCTCACTGCAGAGCGTTTCTGGTACCTTAAGGGCCCCAGTAAGAGCTCAATAGTTCATTGCAGAAAAATTGCAGCTGAAATAGGCAGAGGCAACTGCCAGGCAGTCTAAACCATGCTGTGCCAAATGCATCACACCCTAGAAACTGCACAATCTTTGGTCAGTCCCGAAATTGTGTAGAAAAACAGATACAGAATAGAAAACTATAAACTCAAGTAATAAAACCAGTGTGATTTACAGGACTATGTTTGACCCCGTTCTAACCCCTAAACTAACAGATGATCGAAAAGGAGGAAAATGTCCTCTAAATACATACACAGGTTAAAAAATGGGAAATAATACAGAAAGAGGTGGAGATGGAAGATAATAACACTGGTTGCTTCTTCACACCGAGGATGAATTCTACTGTGCTCTGTAATTTCTTAGCCAACGTGTAGTTTCTTCCTGCTTGTCTACATGGCCTGTCAGATAGTGATTCAAAATGCCAAGGACACAGTAATTAATGGGTCTTTCTGATCCTTTGATTAATTATAGAGCATAACTGATCCATTGGTGCTGAGCCCGTGACTTGTTATTCTTCATTTTGCGCTCCTGAGAAAATGCTGAGGAAATGTTACCACTTTCTCATGGCCTTTCTTTCGCTTTTCTGTATCAAGCCTTAGTGGTGGGCAATTGCACCACCTTGAAATAGCTTTCTGGAGCTAAGGGTTACCCATTAGAACTATTCCTAAGAAAATCATTTCAGTAGAAGTTTGCAGGTCTGGCTAGAAAAGTAGGCACTAAATTTCAGAAGCTGGAATTTAAGATTCGTCAGCTGTATGAGATGGGGTTCAGCTCTGGATCATCTGGCCATTAAATCACTCATATGAAGAGGGCCTCTGAACTAATAGCAGGCATTGAAACCTGGTCTACATAATTCAAATGGATACAAAGGAAAAAGAGTCCTCTAAGGACATGTAAGTAGAAATTATAGTGAATTAAAAAGAAAATAACACAAATATTTTATAAGTATTCTGTGGAATACTTCCCTGTTTACTTTATGTGTAGTCTTAATTAGACCCCATTAAAATGGTGTTTCAAACCCTAAGAAAGTAAATTAACATTATTACTTTGACTAATTGATATTTAGGCTACTTTTTGTTTAGTTAACAGCGGTGTGGAGACAAAGCAGAATGCTCTGAACCTTGCAGAGATATCTTCAGGATCCCGATAGATCTCTTAGGCCAAATTTGCAGTGCATTACACTGTGATATAGTAAGATATCCTTTCTCGTTCTGTGCACACTAGTTGAATATCAGTAGTTTGGCCCATTAAGAGCTTACAAGGAGATCCATAATATCCAGCAAGTTCATCCAGAGATACTTATTAAAACATTATAAGTTATTCTGAGTTTAAAGTGTTTACGGATTTATAGTATATAAATTCTATCATGCTCCAAGAAATACTTGGATTCTTTGTAAAAAAATCTTACTCAGAAATTTGAAATCATTATTTTTCTTCTCAAGTTAAAGAAAAAAAGGTAACTGTAAAGAAGGTTTTAGTTTTCTTACATTTTCTGACATAAATGTCAGTCTGCAATAGTTTCTAGGATACCAGTAATATATGTGAAAGCTTCATTACCATAAATAAGAGAGAGCAGCCTTCTTTAAAGCCCACATACATACAAATGCCCAAGCACCAGCACCTACCAGTTAGACTTGTTCTCTGAAAAAACTAGTTTCTTCACTAGGTTGCTCATGTTCCCTCCTACAAATTGAGTATATTAAAAAAAACCATTTCAATACTGAAGTTTGATATAGCCTTGTGAAGATTAAAAAATAAAAAAAATGAAACCCCCTATGTATATTCTTTAATGCTATTTCTATATTGAATATTCTAGTAGGTATGCAAACCACTAACATATCTTTGAACTAATGTGAGTTCTTGAAGCACTGAGGTATGAAGATCACAGGATAAATCAGGTGTGAAGGGATCTCAGGAGGTCCCTAGCCCAAACTCCTTCTCCAACAGAGTCAGTCATGGGGTCAGGTTGCTCAGGGTTCTATTCTATTGAGTCTTGAAAACCTTTGGGGATGGAGGTAACACAGCCTCTGTAGCCCACCTGATCTACAGTCTGACTGTCCTTAAGGGAAATATTTTTCTCATTATATCCAATCTGAATCTTTTTTTTTTTTTTTTCATCTTAGGTGCACTGTCTCTCAGCCTTTCAACACACACTGCTGTGAAAAGCCCAGCTCCATCTTCTCGGTGATCTCCCCGCAGTGTCCTGGGGGCTGCCGATAGGTCCCCCCTGTGACACCTCTTCTTCAGGCTGAACAACCACTTGGTCCTCAGCCTCTGCTCACAGACTGTGTGTTCCAGCCCCAGCATCTTCCCGAGTTTCCTGTGGTTTACTGATGTTAGATCAAGGATTTTGGAAGTCAATTTTCCCTTGACTTCAAAAGGACTGAAGTTGGATAACTCACTGTGTGACTATTTTAAGCTCCGTGCCTACCTGTTTATCCTGAGGTCATATTTTGGGGTTAGGGCTACAGGTCCAAATCACAAAAGAAGGTAGCATCTCAAAAGAGTGACTTAAAAGTTCGTGCAGATAGAACTAGTGCATTCAAAGAATATTTTGTTTGCTGTGGTAGTTTTTGCATTCTTACAATATCTCGCTCCATATCCACAAAAACATGCAAACTTTGCACTCATCTGCTCCCCATCAAGTATTTTTCTGTCTCTCTAAGTTATCTGTGTGAATCAATAGTATAATCCAAAGCTTTTTGTGCTGACAGCTAAAAAATCACACAGTTTGCACCATGCCAGCCTTGAACAGCAAAGCCACATATTCCTTTGTGTGGAGGGAGTAATCACTGTAAAGGTAAAGTGTATGCAATTTCCAAATGCCAAATTCTAGAGAGAGAAAAATACTACTTTGCTTTGTGCTTTTCAGCTAGCTGAGGCCCTCTCATATGACAGGCCATAATCAATAAATCATGTGCCAGTTGTGCTGATTCTGTATGTCAGGTCATATCTCTCCATTTCAGTTTTCAGTTTCTTACAGAGTATTCACATGTGTTCTTTTGTCACGTCTTTCCACCTCCTCAGTGTCAATTTAAAAGCTGTTATTTTTAGGCCACAGAAATTGCAACCCGCCCACCCACC
>VZRE01005530.1:0-38356 GCA_013396775.1 Cephalopterus ornatus | reverse complement strand
ACACTGCCATTTTTCAGCCAATTTCAAAAGATCCATCACAGGACACAGTTGAGCCAGTCAGTGAAGCTGGTAACACATCTTGGAAAATATATTTAAGGACAGGCAAAGGAAGAGGGGGAAGAGACTGAGAATCAGCAGAAGGAACACCAAGACTAGAGGAGAAGATGCTCCATAGCAGAGCAGCCCATGGAGGACCTGTACCAGAGTAGGTGGATATTCCTGAAGGAACCGTGTCCCATGGAGAGCCCATGCTGGAGCAGAGGAAAAGTGGGAGCAGAAAGAAACAGCAGAGGAAAACTGGTATGTACTGACTATATCGTCCAGTTCAGGTACTGACTGTAACCCACACTCCAACTTTCATATCCCACAGCCTGGCTGAAGAAACTGAGTGTAATATGCAGCAGTAAGAAGGAGGGAGGAATGGAGCCTGCAGTGAAGCTGTATCTGAGAAAGGGCAGAGGAAAGGTGTTTTCCCAATGTGTTTTAGTGTCTGGGTTTTTGTTTCCCACTACCTAAATCAGTCGTTTAATATTTCCTTTAATCACCAATAAATTAAATTCCTCAAGTTGAGCCTGTTTTTCCCATAACAGTAATGGGCAAGGGATCTCCCTATCTTTATCTTGAGTGCATCTTGGTACTTGAATGCTGGAAGGCATCTCCTGTGTGGAGCGGCAGAGGACTTTGGAATTGTGTAGTTTGGAGGAAAGGAGGCTAAAGGAGGCTGAGGGGTGACCTCATTGCTCTCTACCGCTTCCTGAGACGAGAAGTGGAGAGGGAAGTGCTCAGCTCTTCTCCGTGGTATTCAGTGACAGGACACAGGGGAATAGTTTAAAGCTGCAACAGGGAAGGTTCAGACTTTGACATTAGGAAAGATTTCTTTTCAGAGGGAATGGTCAAACACTGGAACAGGCTTCCAAGAGAGACTGTTGATGTCCCAAGCCTGTCAGTGTTTGAGAGACATTTGGACAATGCCCTTATAATGTGCTTTAACTTTTTATCAGCCCGGACATGGTCAGTTAGTTGGACTAGATAATAGTTGTAGGTACCATCTAGCTGAACTTATTCCATTCTATTCTATTCCATTCTGTTCCTTTTTCTCCCCCGTGTCCTGCTGGTGGTGGGGAGGAGTCAGTGTGTGAGTCGCTAACTGGGAGTTTGGCTTCCAGACAGGACCAACCCACCACAACCTTAAAATATTCTGAGTTTACACAGGGTTTCACAGGCTTTTTCTTTGTTTTGTTTTGGGTTTTTTTGTGGGATTTTTTTACACAGCAGCTTATTCAGGGCTTTTGTAGAGCTGTTCTTCCCTGGTTTCTCATAGAATCAGCCGGGTTGGAAGGGACCTCTGAGATCATCAAGTCCAACCCTTGATCCACTACCACCAGTTACTAGACCATGGCACTAAGTGCCACATCCAGTCTCTTCTTAAATACCTCCAGGGACGGAGAATCCACCACTTCCCTGGACAGCCCATTCCAATGTCTGATTACCCTCTCTGTAAAGAATTTCTTTCTAATATCCAACCATCTTCACTATCTGTTCAGGTATGACAGTAGATGGTCTCTACAGAACAAAGTAATGCAACTAAGAAGTACCTTAAAGGCTAGCTGATGGTCGTTTCCTGTTGGAAATGTCGTAAGAAGGAACTTCTGCCAGAGAAGGATTTTCCTGTCACAAACCATCACAAAAAGGCTCACCAGATCAGTGGTTTTGATTAGAATACTGGTATCACATACTGTCTCTCAAGTCCAGGAAGGTAGTGACAGCAGAATTATGCCCAGAAAACTCTCAGATATCTTCCCTGATAATTGCGGCAAAGATCTCCAGGCAGTTGAATGCCACATTTTTTAAATCAACTTTCTATCCTGAGCCTGTGTAATGTATGTGGTACCCACCCACACACTGAGAGTGACTCTTCTTTTTTTTTAATATGTTTTCTCTAGCAAACAACAGAAAGTGTTCAAACCCATGGGTTCTTTGCCTGAGGAGAAAATAAAACCAATGTTCCATATGTTTCTTCTAGCAAGTTCACTAGATGCCACAGTCCTGTTTTTGCTACTTGCATTCACTCAAACAGATTACGAGGAGGCTCAAGTGAGCACAGTTTTTCAAGAAGCAGTTAAGCAAATGCACACTTGCTTCAGGCCCATCTGCTCTGTGTTATTTATACAACGAGACTGCAGCGTATAAACCAACGGTGCTTGAAAAGTGGTTTAAAATCTGCTTGCACTCCCACTGTCTATATGTTAGGATCAGTTTTATTACTATCATGATTGTTAGGATTATATTTTTCTGTGCACCATAAGCCACACTCCTAAATTCACACCAATTAGATTTGGTCCCCCCAGTTTGGTGTCGTACATAAACTTGACTTGCCTTCTTTGGGTCATTAATGTTAAAAGGGCAAATGTCCCAAAACAGATATCTGTGGTACTTGTTCCTAACCAACAAGTAGAGTATGACTCATTAACTACTACTGTTTTAGCTCAATTATTAACAATTATTTTTTTTACTCTTTCAATTGTACGGTTGTTGCATGGTACCTAAAAGTGAGAAGAAGTACAGGTAGTTCAATGGTTGCTTCCAGGTTACTCAGCTAAAGTCTTGAGAAACATTCGCCATCACCATATACTCTTGTACCTATAGAGATCTGTGGTCAGAAAAGACTGCTGTATCCTCTTTAACATGGTCCAGACGGCAAATCTCTAACACCATCTACCAGCAACAATATCAGCCGCAGGAGAACAGAACAGTGAACAATGTTCACATGCAAGAGGCTGAGCATTGAACACGTCACTTAAATTTGCCCTTCCTTCAACATGCATCATTGGAGAGAATAGGTTTTCACTGAACAGGAATACAACATGGTCATTTTCAGAAAGTCATATTTGACACACTGCTATAGTCAGAGGTCTTCTGATTAGTTGTGATAAAAGAACACCCTCCAGACATTTTGTTTGAAGCTTACTGTAAAAGACACTCAGCATGACATCACCTGTGCCCCCCACGGATATTAAGCTATTGGCAAGACTCAGACTTATGTGGATTCTACCTCTCTCCTACATACACACTGTTATATACTTTTACTACTTTCGTCTCAGTTACTGTGCCTCTTGATTTCTGAGACCAGATAATGGGCATTTTTAAAGTTCTGGCCAAGAGAAGCAGTCTTCTCTTTTCACTAAGAGCGGATAGCTGCAAAAACCATTTTTTAAAAATTAATTTTTTATAGATCTCACACAGTGATAAATCAGACATGTTAGCAAGTTGGGTGCTTATACTGACGACTTAAGTATCTTGAACCAAGTGGTATAAATGCACAGTATCTGAATGAAACTGTGCTGGAAAACCAGCTGACATCCCTCACTGTCACAGTGTAATAAATTTCTAAATTGCTTACACCTCTAGCTGATCTTTGAACTGATATTTTAGTCATGATCAATTCCCTACTCATCTGACATGTATTAGCCCTGACTGCATGGAAAAATCAATCATCTTTAATTGTTAAGCTGAGATCTAGCTGACATAGACAGAGAAATTATATCCTTCATCCTTGAAAACATCTAGAGCTAAAGTAAGTGAAAAAAGCCATGTGAAACACAGCCATACAGCCAGTCTTCTTCCAAACAGCATTTCCTGCCATGTCAGAGCACCATCTTTACCTAGTACCAAACTGTTTCTTTTTTAGTGCATTCCTTAAAGTATTCATGTGGTGTGCTCCACCCCTCTGTCGCTTGGGATAGAGTTACCACTGACCTTCTGCAACCACAAGTCCAACTGCCTCCCATCCTGCTGTGTTTGTGACAAATGTGTGATCAGTCTGGAAAAACAGTCTTAGGTTCTTCATCTTTGAGTCTCCCATTGCCGCCTTGTTCTGTGATCACTGCAGAGTATGCATGCATGGTTCTGAGGAGTGCTGCACATTGTACACTTAAAACTAAATAAAATAAATGTTTACTAACTCAGTGCATTAATTGAATAACTTTTACCACAATATAAATAAGGAGCAGAATCCTTTGCACTTGTACGGTGAAAGACTTTGAACCACACCTAAAATTAAGAGGGGAAAAAAAGCAAGACTAATCAGATTACAATTTCATTCCTGGGTCAAATTTATCCTTGTCATTTCCCTAGCTTGTGCAGAATTCACTGTGATCTGTGAAAATCTGAGGCAAACAAATCAAATTTCTCTTTCACAGAGGCACCATACAAGTATGGAGTCAGGCAAAAAAACCCCCAAGATGCAAGCAGCAGAATTATAAGTAGACAGCACAGCATGAAGGATATCTCTTATAATTTTTAGGAAAACATCTTCCCAGGAACCCTGATCTCACTTGAAAGATCTAGGAACAAAACCAGAAGTCTTCTCAATTTTTTTGCATGTTGCTAGTTTAGAGGCAATTGAAAAGCAGTTGGGTAGCTAAAGTATAGTCTAAGTGGGCTTTGTGCACTTGAGTTTTTTTTATTAAAAAGTGTGAAATACCATTAGTTTTAACATTTCCAAGGGTTCAACAGTAGTTATGCAGGTGGTGGAAAATTAATTGATTAGCAATTAAGAAGTACAGAAAACTAGAGAAAGTTTAAAAATCTCAGCTGAAACATGAAACAATGATGCTACCATTGTCTAAGCTGCCTACCTGTAGAAGAGATTTTTGAGTGTAGATCAGCATCAGGGAAAAAAGATACAACACAATCTACTGGTTGCAAATTGATGTCACACCACAGCAGAAGTGAATCGGCAATTATGGGCTGTGATGGTAATTATCCATTGGATTCATTTTTTGGGGATCAGGAATTTCCTTAAGCTGTGTCCAGCTGTCTTTACAGATGTACCACAGACTGAAGAAGAGCTGGTGGCTGAGTGCAGAAAGTATCACGGACATTCTTCAGCTTGCACAAGTTTAAGACTTGAAGGTCGCTAGTTCTTATGTTTCATGAGATCCTCAAAGCCAGGAAAAGGTGGGAGAGGGTCACCCACTCTCTATGTATAGATAGTGATGAACAAAACTTTCCATTCTAACCAGCAGGTCACACTCTGCTCACTTCTGAACGCTGCATTGTTTGGCCTCCAGGTGCCTCATTAAGAGTATGTAAGGGTTTTTGCTTACTCAATAAGCCTATTTACCACAGATTTAAAAAATCACACAGAAAAGATACTGGTTTTTCTTCATCACTGTTGGCTCTCATGATATCCAACACTGTTCCCATCAGGCTCCCATATGCTTTTCCATAGCATTTTTGGGGAGCTTCAAGAAAAGACAAAACTGAGCACAGATAAGGAAAAAATATAATAGAGTTAAAATCCTCCTCCAAGCACTTTCCATGGAATGGGAAGCCTGGCAGCTGCAATTAGACTGAAGGTCAGTAACAGATTTGATATGCCCTAGTGACCCATTTTTACCAGGCAGATGACAGTACAGTTTCTAAGTTTTATCACATTAAATCTCTATTTTCATAAAAACATCTAAATACAGAAATTAGATGAGCTAAAAATACTACAGAAACAAGGGTTATGAATGAAAGCAAAAGGGCTGCCAACACTTTAGTTGCAATAGATTCAACCATAATATTGCCCTGAATGATTGACCTGCCTTGCTCTCTAAGGCATCAGCTCACTGAGAAATGTAATGTTTTCATACAGGTTTTCTGCTAAATGATGAAGATGAAACTGAAGAATGTTAAAATCAGAAAATTTTTATTTTTACACCTTGGCAAACCAATCCAAAGCTACCTTACAGAATGAGAATAGAGATTATAGCAGTGCAGAGGACTAAGAGTTCACCTAAATGAACAGGTTAAGCTGGCAAACATCTAGGAGAAACCCATTGGATGAGTACATCAGCACTGCCAGTGCAGTAAGTCCCTAGATCAAACAGTTTGGATTATAGAAATAATATTTTCATGCATGTGTTAGTATTTTCAAGATCTGTTTATATGCTTCAATGATCCAGAATTTAATGGCAAATCAATAAAGTTTGGTTATGTGTTTTTCATTTTCTTTCAAACTCATGAGACTTTTAAATCATGTGGCAGAACTACTTGGAAAATGCTGTGGTGTTGGAGGCCAGGTTTTTGTATTTGTGGAGTGAAAATTATGGCAGATTTCCCAGGAATTTTCTTCCCCGTGAAGGACATTGCAGCTGTAGAGAGCCTTGGGAACAGCTGTGCTGTGATACTGAGTTTTGGCCTTATGTGCAAAACACGACACAAACTTCACACAGCTTTCTTACTCTGGATTCTTTAGGATACAGGGTAGGAAACTGCTGACTTTCAAGTTCTAAGTACAAACTGCCATTCTATCAGTGACTTATCCAGCCCTTAAGTATAATAGGTGCTTACTCAGGATGCTGGTTTTAGGTGCTACAGTAAGGTAAAGGAAAAATTTAAAGGATGAAATCTTTTAATTTACACTCCAATTAGATAATGATATCTGATACCCATGACAAACTAGGCTGTGAAATGACATCATCCAATCTAGGCCAGCAGCACTGAGATTAGATGCTGTGGGCTTTTTTCTAAGCTTTGCCACTGACTTACTCCGTGTGCCTAGAGATGTTGCCTCTTGGCTGCCTTTTGGGTAAAGTGAAAATACTGTCATTTATTTCACTTTTAGCTCTACAGAGGAGCAACAGATCAGAAAGGTTTTGCTAGAACTGTTTTTCTGCTTCAGTAGTTGCGAATCATAAATGATGAAACATGAAATATGACACGGAGAACAGGAGTACAGCTTGAGTTGATTTAATACATACTTTTGCACAAAATGAGCTTACTTCCTTTCCCCAATACACCCTGCTTCCCTTTTTTTGTTTAGGTTTGCTCTATAGGAAAATCTGGAAATTGGAACTGTGCATGAGGAAATACAGAAGGAACAGTCCTGAAGATCCCCGCCATTACCTCTGTACTAAATACTAGAGAAAGACTTAAGTCAAGCTTCAATATATGGTCATTTGTTTTCTGTGAAACTTTCTTTTTGTATTAAATGTACATTCTTTGGCTACCAAGATGATTGTAGGAAATCTGTGAAATGAGTGCAAAAGAAAGATCATTTAAATCTATGCTTAGGTGATAACCTAAAATTGAGCACTATTCACATCAACGAGTATGATCAAGTAATAGATCAAGTAATCAATAAAGACAGTGTAATTTCCCAGGGGAAATTTTGTGTCAAAGTTTTCCAGAGGCCACAACAGGAAAAGCAGAGCTACGCCTTGGCTGTGCATTCCTCCCGTCTCACCATCTCCGTGCTTCTGTAAAGAAAACTAACCCTGTTTATAGTATGCCAGACAACATGCAGGGCCAAACACTGAGCTACAGCAAATCAGAATACATCCACTGATTTAATGATGCTATCCTAATTAGGCGGGCTAATATATTGAAATTTGAGATTCTTTTAATTGCTTTGGGAGCCAGTAAAGATTTTGCCTGCGCAATAAACATGTCACTCTCCTCTGAGGAGCCTGCCAAAAGTAGAGAGAAGATGACTGTTCTTTATTTTCCAGGCATTCCATACATTTTCTAGTACAAAGATTAAATTCCCTCTTAGCACATTTTCCTGAAGCACTGTGCTTTCATGTATCCCAGAAGTATTAATGAAGCAGTTGGGACTGCAGCTGGAACAATTTACAGCTTTTTCCTCATGTTTATCCATCTGAGAAGCAACATTTGTAGTGCTAGTAGTACTATAAAGATTTACTTCCTATATATTTATTATGTGTGTTTATTTTATCCCTCTTTATTCACATTATGGTTATTTATATTAGTAATTTTATATTATTTATATTTATATTATTATTTTATTCATATTATTTGGATAGTTCTAGAAGGCTGCTAACATTGTCTAATCAAGCCTTTTATGTAGTCCTAGCTTCCACTGATCCCTCAAATTCAGAAAGGTTTTATTAAAATTTTAGATCACTTGCATTTGTGCTGTTACTGTTTACAGGAAAGTGAATCATTAATTTCCCAGAACTTTTATATAGAATACAGTTGCCTAGAGCAGAAGTTTCCCTTTGCAGGTCAATGGCCTGATACATAGATGGATAGATGGATTTGATAAAGTCACGCGTAGGACCATCACTGAATTTTTCAAAACAAAGTAAATGAAGTTGGAATTTCAAGCCCATTAAAAAAAAAAAAAAAGGGGAGTTAGTTTTCAAAGAGGTTTAAGCACAGGTAGACAGCCAAGTTCAGAAAACAGATGCCACTGATATTACAAATCTAATAAAAGCTGCCCTTCTACAGCTAATTAATTGCTCCAAAATCAGCAGCTCCAACTGACGCCTCAGAAACCCTGAGACAAAGCAAACCTTACAGTCCTCAAATCAAGATTCTGAACCAATCAAGAATGGGAGGGAGCAGTTCCCGCCTTGCCAAAGGAAGCCAATCCCACCAGCCTTCTTCTGAGGACACTTCAGGTCTGATGCCAGTCAGATCTTGCTGCAGAAGTTTTGTGAGTAGACAGCTGTGCACCACAGCATACACACAAAAAAACCACTGCACTGAGAAGGGAGAGAGTTCTGACTGTCATAAATTGAGGTTTTTTCCACAGCTTGCTAGCAAAAGCCTAATCATGGCACAAGTCAAGGGAGAAGTAACATTGCTAAACACAGAGAACTGATCATCTAGCACCCTCACCTTGCAATGTCAGATAAATCTAGTAATGTCTTGGCTACAAAGTCTCTTTTTGTCACAGCTTCCTTCCTAAGGGCACTGGGAAGAAATAATCTGCCAGTTCAAGGTCTGAAAAATCCCAGGAACTAGCAGGCTGCTTTCCAAAGTCTGTGTCCGAACTTCCAACTCCCATGCTCTCTTTAAAAATATCTATTTCTTCCTACGACCGAAAGACAAAGAAAAATTCCTGAGGCGGAAGCACAATACAAGATAGAGTTCAGAGGCAGTAGGAAGAACAGTGTTCACTGAGATGTTAACAGGGTGTCCTTTCATGTCTCCACTTGACCTGAAGAAGCAGCTAGAGGAGCCACTGAGCAGCTGAATAGCTAGATGAAAAAGTTGTTAAAGGGTGACTCCAATTTAACAAAAGAACATCTGTACCCTTGGGTAGAGAGAAGTCAGGAAAGGATCAGTTTTGCAAACCTTCGGTTGCACATTTAAGTCTACTTTCCTAAGAGACACTTTTAGTTCAGTTCTGGTGAGCAGAGGTATAGGCAAACTTCTGTGGTCACTCATCTGAAAAATAAGTAACCCCTGGCTTACTGCTCTGCAATTCAAGAATGCAGACAGAGTCACCAAAGGGTCTTTGTACCCCTCACTTTGCTGTATGGTACACAAACGTGTGCCTCACAACTGAATCTGGACTATTAGATGTCAAAGAGAAATGGATACAAGAATCATTAGACCCTGTAGTGCAGGCAACTGGGCCATTCATCTTTCCACCTTCATCATGAAGAACAACAAAATTTTCACTTTGATCATTAATTCATAGGGAAGGTCTCAGAATCATTGTCATATGTCTGATTTTATTACTCCAAGTAAGTGCCGTTCCCCCTGGGTTCTAGCCTATAAATGTACAATTCCCAATGAATTTAATTAAAAATTCATTTTTATGAAGTACAGTGATGGCATAAATAGTTTGAACAGAGGGAGAGACACAATTTTGCTGCTCTTTTCTAAACAACCCATTTTCAGAGATTACTAACATGTAAATCTTTGTGAATAGAACTACTAAGCACTGCCTTGCTTTTGAGATACTCGGTCCAAATGTAGCTGCTATAAGAGGGCACTCATTGTCTTTCTGTTAACACCAGCAGTGACTGCTGAATTCCTGAGGTCCTTTTGCAGCTTCACCATGTGCACCCTTAGTGGCTGTGCTCAGCAGTGTTCAGTGACAGCTTCCAGCAGAAGCTTAATCCACCTTCTCCAAACAGAATATCTATGAGAAGGCAAGCAGCCTAAAAATTGCTTGCTGTTCCCTCTGCCTGGAAGGATTTTTCTCTGCTCGTTTTTGTGGGGAGAATAAAAAGCTTTTGTCATAGAAGAGATGAGGATGAAGAAAAAGGCTTGAAGATAAGAAATGGAAAAAAAAAGTTGCTTTAATATATTAAGTCTGAATCAATGCTACACCTTCATTATGTTTGGTATCACACCACACCATAATGCACTGACTCCATCCCAGACGGAACAACTATTCTGGTGGAGAACTGAGACTGTTTTGAGCCTGGGCTCTAGAAAGAAAATCCTTCTGCTCTCTCCAAATTACTTGATCACTAATAATTAACTTTGGAAACACTACTAGGAATGAACAGAAATATTTGGAATAGCCATAAAATAAAGCTTGAAACAGAAAGAAAACCCCAGCCAAACAAAAACCCCAAAGAAACAAAACCAACAACAACAACAAAAAAAAATAAAACCACAAAACTCCTCCCATTACAACTTGCATTTCTTCTCAGCAGCTACATTGCTGTTGGTAAATACACTGCAGAACCCCAGTAGTAACAGTAGTAGTGTTACTAGATAATATAACCTGTTGCTTAGTTGACTGAATGAAACTGTAGAGGCATTTTCAAATATTTATAAAGGAAGAATTAAAAAACCTTTTCTTTCTCACATCTATCAGTCTTCAGGATACTTCAATTATGTTTGCCTTTACTTTTTCATGTGGTGTTGTTTGCCCTTTACTCCCCCATGCCAAACCAATTTGTGTAGTTACTGTGGTCATTATGAAGAACGAGCAAACCATAAGGCCATGAGCATATTTTGCCTGAAAAAAAATCCTCGTATATCTTTACCTGTGTTTCCCATCATTTTGGGTTTTTTTGGCCTACAGTGTCTACCTCATGCCCACGTTTTGCTCCTGTTCCAATGATGCACTGGGGTAGCAGTTCTTTATAGAGTGGGTAGAAAAACAGCAAAGACTCCGCAGTTGAGTGTGGTTCCCCTGATGCAAAAATGGAAACATAGCTGCCTTTCTCTCACCATTAGTCCCATCAAGAGAGGATCTGCCTGAGTGCATATGTTTGTAAGAATGAGCTGAAATTGTGGCAAAGTCCAATTTTTTTCATTACACTTTAGAAAGTGCATCTGGAGGAAGTTACACCACTTGATGACATTGGCAGTAAAAAATTTTCTTTCTGGGTCATATTATATTTAACACAACTATGATTAACAGCGTCAGTAAATTGGTAGGCCATTTTTCACCACCCTATAGTGGTTTTGTAAGCCTTGAGGATGCTAAGTGAAATACACTGGCTGAATTCCTACCCGAAATAGCGTTTCCTTTTTTTTCCTCTTCTGTATCTCACTGCAAATTGAATACCAGCCTAGTGGTTTGTCAGGGCATACTGTCCTGCCATAAGGGGCATTGAATTTTCCCTTGCATTCCACATTGACAGCAGTGTGACAGAGAGCTTACCATCTTGTCTTTCTAAAAATGCTTGTGAAAATCACAACTCAGTTTGTTGCTATTTTTGTTATGATTTTGTCTGGTTATAGGTAAGTTTTTCCTTCTCTTCCAGATGCAGGGGGAGAGAGGAGACATTTGCTAATTGCCTTTTTATTCTCAGGCTTTGCTAAGTTCAGCCGTCTTGCTACAAGGCCTAATTTAGCTCTTAGTAAAATCAGTGGATGCGCTCCTATTTATCTTAATTGTTACAGAGGCAGGCTAAAGTCACATTTAAAGGTGGTGAACATGTGGATTATACATTGGACTCAACAGGAAACACCAGCTTGAAGAATATTAAGCTTGTTTGAATGACAACGGATTTCAACTAAGTGTATTAATAGTTATCAGCTCAGACTTCTCTAAACAGCAGTGGAGCTACTCTACTTTTCACTATTGTGATGTGATATACGAAGTGGAATTTCGTAGCCCCAGGCACCTGCAGAAGGCAGGTTTTAAGCTCACATGTTCAAAACCTCCCCTAGAATTCCCAGTAATGATAATAGAACTATCTTGTAATAGAAACCGCTGTGAAATCTGTACAGGAGAATTTCAGAAAAAAACCCAAACCAGGACACAGACTTCATAACTATTTGACTCATTCCTATCAAATATGTTCAACATTTTTAAAGCTTAAAAAATACAGTCCTTTTATCTCATCACTTCCCTGTAACTTACTATAAAGTATTTTTCCAATTTATTAGCTCTGAGTCTACCTGCACTCAAACAGCTCACAGCTTGCAATCCCATAAAATGAGCTGATTTTAGGATTCGTTCCTCTTGAATGTGCTGTAAAACACCTTTTGATACTAGGTATTGCACAAATCAAGAAGAAAGAACAGGATATAATCTGTGGTGGGTTCTTGTTTTATAAGCTGAACAGCTACTTTAAAATAGGACATTTTCACTTCTCCTTTTTATCATTTTCCTGTTGGGCTTTTTTTTTTTTACTTGCCACATGTGGTATAATTTCATGATCTGAGGATCAGTTTTCCAGCAACTGTTCTCACTCCTAGTTCCAAAGCAAGCTCACCTCCTTGCTTTCTAGCCTTTTTGTGTCAGTAGCAGCAAAACACTGCCATGTTTTCCATCCGAGGGGTTACAGATGAATTACCATACTCTACTGAACATCAAGGCAAGCACTGAGTCATTGGTTTTAATTGCCACTGGTTAAAAAAAAAAAATCTTATTTAGAAATTAATTCAAGCAGGAGAATCCCATCTGAATGTTATGTGTTTCTTTCAAGTTTTCCTTGTCACTTTGTTCTGCCTGCTTTGCCCCTCCTTGACCCCTTAGGAAAAATAAAAGTGGTCCCTATGGTAACAGAGAAGATCCTTGTACTGTTAATCAAACAGAATAATCACTTACACTATCTATAATACAATAGTAAAAGGGCCAATTAGACCATTACTATCTGTGAGAGTAACCTCTCAGTTTAATGGCCTCCAGATTAGCAGGTCATAAGATTAAATTAATTATTCATGTTAAAAAACCAGGTAACTAACGAGGGAATCAAATTATTTTACCTGAGCATCAAAGAAGCCAAAATTACTAATTCCCATGTAAAGACATTAATTTAAAATAAATTAAAAGCAATCACTGTCACTCCAAAAAGAAGCACACAAATGAATAAGCAAGTCATTTTAAGCAGAAAAGATCCCAAGACACTATTACTCTAGGTGACAGTGCTGTGATCTCATAGGGAAGCTGACATCTTGATCAGACAAAAAGCAGCAAGGGAGATCGTGAACAAAATTTATTATACAGTTGTGACAGTATCTCCTGAGGGGATGCCCAAAATCAAAGTGTAATGTACTATTACACAGTTAACGCATCTTCTAAGTCCTGGCTCCCTTCTTGCTCGTGCCTGCCATCCTCCAAATCCAACTGGCTCTTACAAAAAAAGAAAAGTTATGAAGTTATGCATCTGTTAAAAAGTATGCGTGTGTACCACTGTCATGATAAGATTTGTCTCCAGGCAGGCCAGCAAAGGAAAGTGTTTAGTTTCTGGGCACAGTGGTTGTATAAATCAGGAAAAATTGCAGAAGTGTAAGAAAGACAGGGGCAGTCTCTCATGCTACAGGTGATGTCCAAAGCTCCAGACATAGGGATGCAGGAAGCAAGCGTTTCAAAGAGCTAGGCTGAAACTCAGGACTGTAGGAAATGTATAAAGTACCTTTACACTGACTTGAATGATATCGCCACAGAGTTAATTCACAGCATGAGCTGGACACCACACACCACAGGGTCCAGCTGCCAAAGGTTCATGTTTCTCTGGATGGATGGATGACTGACAGAGGACTGGAGCTTAAACAATTCTACTGGTTTGAAAGTGGTGGGAGTGAAGCCCGTAAATTTTCAGAAAGATTCGCCACCTTTTTTACCTCCCAATTCTATACCTCATTTCTATCGTTACTAATTTTCCAGCCATAAAGCTAACTCCTTCACTGTACAACCTCTCTGGTCATTTCTGTATCTCTTAAAAAATTCTCCTACATAAGTTTCTTCACAATCACAGAACACTGTTTTGTGGCTTAAAGGAGACATTAAATAGAACTGCAAAATACATCCTTTCATCTGTTCTATCTTTTGCAATTCACAGAACGATTTCTACTCAAAGCATTTCAGTCTTCACATGTTCATACCTCTAGATCATCATTGCTACACTGTTCTTGATACTCTATAGTGGGCTACCATCATTCAGGGGAGACCTCATCACTCTCTACAACTACCTGAAAGGAGGTTGTAGCCAGGTGGGCATTGGTTTCTTCTCCCAGGAAACCAGCAGTAGGACAAGAGGGGATGGTCTTAAGCTCTGCCAGGGGAGGTTTAGGTTGAATATTAGGAAAAAATTTTTTACAGAGGGAGTAATCAGATATTGGAATGGGCTGCACAGGGAGGTGGTGGATTCACTGTCCCTGTAGGTTTTTAAGATGAGACTGGATGTGGCACTTAGTGCCATGGTCTAGTAACCACAGAAGTGCTGGATCAAGAGTTGGACTTGATGATCTCAGTGGTCTTTTCCAACCCGGTTGATCCTATGAAAACTTTGCAAACTCTGCTTAAGTTACGGGCATCTGCCTTCAGCCTCCTTCATGAACACTTCCTGAGAAAAAGCCCCTCATTTATATTTGGATTTATATCTTTATCTGTGTCACATTGCAAACTGTCATTTCTTGCTGACTGAGTCTCGGACATCTTACTCATCTGGCTTCGGCTTTTCTTCACTTTCTCTATGAAAACTCTTATTTAAAAAGAACCAAACAGTAACATGACAGTTGATAGAATTGCTCTCTTCACTAGGGATGACATGTGCGTCAGCACTGTAGAACTCAGAGACTTAAAGGCCAAAGGCAACTTTCTAAGTAAGCTGAATGATTGACAACATAATAAAGTAATTGTCCAGAAGAAAAGAATGCAAGAACAGCCATTTCAAAGTTTGAGCCTAATATACAGTCCCCAACACTGGCTAACTTCGAACATCTAGGGAGAAATACAAGAACCAGGCAAGTGTAAGAGATCATTCTCAGCAGTTTCTGCATTAGGGTTTTGATTAGTTTGAAAACATTGCAATGCTAAGGGAAGAGCTCTCCTCCCCTCATGCATGTTGTCATGACATCATTGACAATTCTGTTTTTGCGACCCTGGATTTGAGAACATCTTTTATAAGTGCTTTCGCAGAGCAAGTACTAAATGACATTGTCATTTGCTGCTTTTTCTCTCAGTCCTAGCTCTAGCCACAAGAATGACTGAGTTAATGGAGAATTCAATCTCCAGGCAGCATACCAGAACTAGAGATTTAGGAAAAACAGTGTTTAAATCAGAAAAGAAAATATAATTAAATATAATTAAACAAATACTGTCCTTGTAGTAGACTCCTCATTTTGATTCATCTTCAAAGGCTATTACTCCACATAAAATTAAAATTTTCGATCTGGTAACCATGAAGGGACTTGTTTTTAGTACAGGTAGCAAATCTTCGAAGATCATTCCTATTCTATTTTATGGTCACATACAACACTACACACAGATAAGGAATGCGAGAGGACACCAGTGACAGTGAGCAAAGGTCTGAGTTCCATAGATCCTACATTAACTTAGGCTACTGGCTTTACAAAGAGAAAAACCTTTCAATTTACTTATTTGATCAATCATGCACAGACCAATTGGAGACTATCAAAGAGAAGTGAAAACTTTAATCCTTCTGTCCCGCGTGGTGAAGAATTTTTTGTGTTGCTCCCTAACACTTGCCAGTGTGTCAAACAAATGTACCCAAGAAAATTTAGGGTAGGAGTCAGGATTCCATCCAGGTACCCCCTGTGTAACAGCAAAGAAAAGACACATGCAGAGAACATAGCTGACTGGAAAAGGTCAAACGTCTGTTAGTGGAGGTGGAAGGGCATGACGAGAAGAGGGAGGAAACTGTAACTTCCTTTAGTCAGTTTTGGCATTTAGAAGTATAATTGCCTTACGGAAATATAAACTACGTCTCAATTTCACAGACTGCAACGTTCATCACTAGCAGAGTTTTCAGGTATGTATTTTAAAGAGGTGATTATTTGGTGCCCAAGTTCCTTGTGCAAATTATGTCCAGACTGAATGGGACAGCTGTTTTATCTTCTAGTCGTTAGAGCAACTGCCCAAAAATTACCCTTTGCCTGAGGCAAGTTAAAACTTCCTTTCAGCTCCTAAGAAGGCATTTAAAACTGGGCAATTACACTTTGTATCCCTAGTTTAAAATCAGGTAACGTTGTGCTGTTCTCTCTTAAGTACAGCCTTTTGCAGTCTTTGAATAAAATTTGAAACAATGTTGGCAGTGAAATAAGTGAATACCTTTTCCCCCCACTATGTGTAGTACGTTGGATACCACTACTTTATTTAAAAAAGCATAGACTGCTTTTTATAATGCTCCCTCTGCACAAGGACCATAGAAAATTTGAAATAACACACTCCGACTACTAAACAACAACCTTTTAGCTCAAATGGCAGCAGTAAATTCTTCTCAGCTTTTGATGGCCATGATTCAATCCCAAGTCTGAGAATCAATCAGAGCCCACCACACTAGACTTTTTTTTTTTAAGAGTTTTGGTGCTGTAATCAATTTGATTGCTGTAATAATATATATACATTTAAATACAGTTGTTGGCAGTTCTTTGGGCCATTAAAGTGTTTGCTCTTTCCCACTAGGCTCATTGAAAGTGTATCATCCAAAAGGGAAGTTGCACCGACCACTGTATGATCAAATAAACTGAGGAAGAACACTTTGAGAGACAATTCAGTTAAAAATCCCTTTAGTAATGAAGATGTAAAAAATTTCCTGTTAGTACTTTTGAATGTTCCTTAAGAACAAGTCAACAAGTGCAGCACTGTATCATAAAGAAAGCAACAGACTGTGCTACAGCTGCTGCTACGGATAAATCACTTCATGTTATGACCCTTAGGAATACTCTATTTTAGTAGTATGGTTAGAAAACTACTGTGTAGTGATATTTGTGTTGATTAGAGGGAAACCTTTGAGGGTTACAGAATCCAGCAATCAACCAAATTCCTGATAGTTCCTTGGAAATTTTTCAGCTTCATAAATAGTGAGTGTATGCAAGAAGATGACTCTCAACACCTGTGTGAGATGAGAAGAGATTTCCTTTGCGTGAACTGAAAGCACACAAACCTCTGTAAGAGGCACCTGGGAGAGGCAAAAGTTTCCAGCTGGCAAGCTGTGTCTTGCCTCTCTGGTAAGCAACAGCTCTTAATGATACTCTACCAGCATCCACAGTTCTAGTATGGGAAATAAAACTGATACATGAAATAATTGTCATTGCTGGCCCTGAGCTAATCTATTACGATCGTGGTACAGTACTATTTCCTGTAGTATTTTCTTCCATGACTTCTGACACCCTCAGGACAGGCATTCACTCCATTTTATGGGCAAACAGTACCATAACCTCAGAGATCTTACTGTCTCTACTATTTCCCTTATTCTTTATCTCCTGAATTCCATTCCAGACCATTTAACACTCCTACAGACTGCAAGCACAAGGGAAAGGTTGCAGCAGGTTGAAATTGCAAGGAGCAAAGGAAATGGCACAAGGGATGCAACCTCAAAGGAAGAGAAGAAGCAGCAGTTGCCAATGGGTACTACTATTCTGGAAAGATGCAGGCATTAGTAATTATTAGCCTGCAGCCATGAGCTTCTGACTGGTATTGGATTTGCACTGTGAAAACTCAAAAGAAGGGTAAATTTCCAGGCCTCTGTCACTCACTTTTCTCTTAACACCTGTCACAACCTGCGTGTACTCCCTGTAGGTTCCCAGCAGCTAGGAACATTTCTGTCTCATTTTTGACAGCCCTTCCTGATCAGCTCTTCATCCCCTAGCTATTATAGCTATAATTTCTTCAAGAAAACATAGGATCTACAGTATAGATACAAACACAAAGAATGTCTTTGGGAAGAACCACATAAGTCACCTCCTTTCCCCCAGAAAAGCTGCAGAATAGATCTTCCACCTAAACCAACACACGCTGCCAAAATCTCTGCTTGGCTGATCCTCAACTTCATCAAAGATTCACCCTATAAGAACTTCCAAATTGCAGAAGTAAAGGACTTTTAGTCCAGACCACTTAGCAAATGGTAACAGTGCAGTAAATGTGCTTCGTACATACACAGATGGTATCTGATGTCAAACCAGGTGAGTCCAGTGTTGGTTCATCTTCTTGAACCTTTCTTCTCTGATTTCCACTCCCGCTGTCTTCACCCTCCTGAGGCCTTTTTGTTCTAACATAGAACTCTTCCTTTTCAGCAATCTAAGAGAACAGGGAAGGAGGGCAATGGGGAAGGAACAATTGAAGAGGAATGCCTGAAAACAGACCCGTGGAAAAAGAGAGGACAGAAATAACAGAGAGACAGAAGACATGAAAAACAAAAGGAATATTGATCTGGATTATATAGTGAAAAGGCCCTGCATCAGGCTTCATGAAATTGAGAATAAATGAGAGGTCAGAGAGAGCAGCTCTGGGAGTCTTTGCAAGAGACTGTGAGATCAAAGCAAGTAAAACTTGCTTTGGGATAAGGGATAATGGGATAAGGAACAAAAGTGAAGAAGCAGACTACAGTGAGCTGAAAATAGGGTGATGGGAATTAACCTCAGAAGTCCTCGAGAGGAACATGTTAAGTGGTTGGACTATGAGAATCAAGCTAGCACGAGAAGATCAATGAACAGTCTGAACTATGTAAGCAAAGAGGATGGGACAGGAAGAAGGAGATAGACCACAGTAAGAAAGGAGCAAGGTGAAGAGGATCAAGGTATGGTCAATTAACAGGAAGGTTTGAGGCCGTAGGGCACACATTCCTCAAGTAGTTAGAACTGCATACAAGATTCCTCAGTTTGAGTGGTCCTCTCCTGTATAAAGGAAATGCATATTTCAGCCTTTGTTAGAGTTGACAAACTTTTACTGTTACCAAGTAACTCCAGGAGTGAAGGTGAACACAGAGACTACTGGAAAATGGTTGTGTGAGTATTTCTGATAAAAAACAGAGAAATTTCTTATTTGGTTCAAGGTGAGGGTATAATCTGCAAAATTATGCTTATAAGGTCATGATATGCAACATGTATTCTGTCACATCAATATCCCCAAAAGTAGGAAAGGTAAAGATTAAATTTCTTCATAGACATTAGGCACATGAATATAAACACTGGGCAAATTTTGCAGAAATTGAGTGTCTTGATCTGAAACCAACAAAAGGTTCCAACAAATAAGATGAACACATGGAAATTCATATTTCTCAACACTATCAAGTATCGATCAGCTGTTCTTTCAATATGCACAAATGCAGTAGTGGTACCCCTGCTATCTAAAGGGACATAAAAGTAACTTCCTAGACATGGTTAGTTTTGTGTTTAAATTTGATCTGCCATGCAGTGCTTTTGCCTTTTAACTTATCACTTATTCTCTGATCAATAATTTAAATACTGTTCCCTAGGAAAAAAATAACAAAATTATAGTTACATTTGCTTGTGCTCTCTATTGGAAAACACGTGCAAGTCTTACAAAGTCAGCATGAGGTATTTCTGTAAAATACTTAACAGAAAATGGCTACAATTGTAGCTTTCTGTCACAGCTCGGTCAGGAGCACGGGACTGGTCCACTCTAGGAAGGATGATTAGATGCCGGGTTGTGACATGCAGCAGACCTCGAAGTACTGTGACGCAGTGTAGAAAGAAATCACACACAGACGCTCAGTACCAGGGGTGGAAAGAAAGAACCTTTATTAACAAGATGGCAGCCTCTTTTATAGGGCCTGCCAGGGAACATTCTGGAAAGGAGGAGGGACTCGCCATACAGGGCAACCAGGGGAGGAGTATGGGACATATAAGGATACACTGGGAGCAGAAAGGAATAAATTGGGAGGGGAGTCTTCCATACAAGGTATTCGAGGCTGGTATATGGGATTGAGGGAGTTACAACCATATATGGAGTATGAACTGGAGGAGGAACTAGAGTACAAACAGTGAAATGGAATTTTTTAAGCTGAGGAACTGTACAAACATCAATGACAGTAATAGGTGTGTAGAAAGTCCAAGTTTGGTTACACGTAGTCATCTTCTCTACGGGATTCAGCCAGGGTGTTCTTGAACTTGGTGGAAAGATCCTTCTCTTTTTCTGTGAAACCATCCCCCAAAACTTTCCACTAGCACACAGAGATGTAGCAAAAAGATGTTGTGCAAACAGCAGAGTCTTTATTTTCCTTCTTTATGTTTAATATTTCCATATAAGCAGTTCACACAGAGGGGATGTCAATTTATAGTAAGTGGGGTTATTCAGCCTAAATCCAGTAAGTGACTTCCACGCAGGTGCTCCCTAGGGACCTGTTTTGGAGATATGCTACATCTAAAGGGTATTGCATAGGGACTGTCTTAAGCAGGGTTTTTTTTGTTACTTCCCTGTTCAGATTCACCGTTAAAAAAATTACAACATTATCAAAACTTCTGGCCACCTTTGGTTCCTACCAGGAAAAGGGTTGGAAAAGAAGTGTGGTGCTTTCTTCTACTCATTAAACATACCATTGGCCTGTTTTAGCATTTCAGTGTGTTTTCACCAAAGCCTTTTTCAGACTGAGATGAACATTTGTGTGTTCTCCTGCATCACCAACAGATTAATAGATCAAAAGTACTCTCACTCCACGTCTAATCAAAGACATCTTCAGTAACGCATGGTTTTTAAATTGCAAAGACAAATTTGTCTATGTTGATGTGCCAATTATCCATGATATACCTGCTTTATGCAGCTCACTTAGTGTCTTCCAGTCAATACTATTGATCAGCTGTCAAAAGTACTTACTCTCTTTCCTTCTTAAGCTCATCACTACATCTTTGCCAAACAGTCTGTAATCCTCTTGTGACAAAGCCCACTGTACCAAAAGCTGGTAGCAGTCACCTGTATTTCTTCACTGTTTTTTTGCTTTGACAGCTCACTTTTACCATAACTGAGGCAGATATTTTCCAACACAACTGTGACAGAACTTTGCTTCTGTCTTAGTCTTCAACATGATTGAGACAAAGATTACTTTGGCCAATGAGCAATTTTTTGTCTGTGTGTGAAAGACATATCCCAAGCAAATGAAAAATGAACTGTTAACATTGAAACAAGACAGCCAATTATAGTTTATAGTGTAGCCAGATAAATCCATGTTACAGTCAGAGAGGACCTAGATGAATCACAGTACCTCCACTTCATGCAGGTTTAAGAAACCCTCAATGCTTCTTTATTATATGTGATGGGCTTCTACTAGAAAAGCATCATATTAGGCCAGGGAAAGCCCTGCAGGATGGGACTTTCCACAAGCAAAGATCCTACATAGGGGGTGAACCATTTGCTTGCTCAGTATATATCCACACCAACAGTATTCAAAGGAGTTTCAGATTTTATAGCTAAAGAGAAGTGGAAAGCAGATGTAATACCGCAGGACATACTGAAATGTCTCTAGATCAGAGTTTGAAACTCAGGGAAAATCAGGAGTGAAAAGATTCAGTGTGCTGTCTGTCCCCTAGCTCTGTTCAAGTTAATTGCAAACTCCTGCTGATTTCAATAGGATCAGGTTTTCTGAGGGCAGCAGTGGAGCAGACCATTGAAGATAATTGCCTGGCTTATAGATACAAGCGACTAAAACTTTAGATTAATACCTGTTCTCAAATAGTTTAAGCTGAATTTGAAGTCTCATAGATACTGTTCATTCTAGGAACCTTTCACATCCCTTGCAGGTCACATCATAACATTGCATTGCCTCTTTTGGCATTACATCTGATTAGCATTTGTACTGCACATTCACAGAAAACAACATTAATTTAAGTAAACTTAAGCACTATACAGACATATATGATCTGAATATAGCACAAAAATGTCTCTGAGGTAGAGCATAATTTCTAAGGTGAATATTTCTCAACAAATAGCATGAACATCAGTGGCAAGACTTACTAAAAAGACATAAAAATTCTCTTTTTATTTGTATGTGCACTACATTATAGTTTTTTCAAGAGTAAGATTAGGAAATTGACCTCTCTAGTATTTATGCTTAACAAGATAGAAAAGTATAAGATAATTTGAAATCTCTAATGAAAATCAGCAAGAAGCTCTTACCCAGAGTAAATTTCAATACCTCTCTGATCATTCTTTATCTGGCACAAGCATCAATTATCCATCAAATAACATTCATCTCAGTGCAAGAACCAAAAGATGCTACATAAAATAGAGGTTCTGTGCAGGACATTTCCAAATTCTGACTCCTGGGGCTACAAGCTGAGCTGATTTTTTTCTTTACTGCACACAGTATGTTTTCTCTTGTGATGTCTGCTATTTCTAATGCTGCAGACAAATAACTACACTGTGATTCAGTTGGCTACTGCTGTAGGCAGTACCTCTATCCATGAGAACTTTAGCAAGGCTTCTTATTAAGTATCGTGTAATGTTAGGGAGCATAAAGTTTGTACAGACTCTCCCACTACCCACCACCCCTCTCAAAATGTTTCAACTTTTTTGCAGCTGTTCTAGTCTGACTCTCATGCAACTTCGTATAATGTCAACAACATCATTCTGGAATTACACTGGGACAGCCTAACACTATTTCACATTCCTTCAAGGTCTACATACATGTGCTACATGGCTTCTTTCCTGTTTCTGAAAGAAGCTAATTTCAACCCATTCTAAAACTGATTTACCAAAGCTTAGCCCACATATATATTTATCTGGACAGATAAGCATTTAACTTCTGTCAGCTAAAAGAGCGTCCTTTTATAAGGCCAAACCTTCCGGTGCCACGGCATCATTTACTCTATCAGTCAGCTTCACACTGCTCGCCATTATTATTTTACTCCACTCTAATGGCTAAAAGGGACTGTAAAGCAACTGTAAATTCAACTTATCTCTAGCCTGAGGTTTCTTTCTTTGCAATAAATGAGAATTGGACTCATTCTATCCATTATTATATTTTCTCTCCACACATTCACAGAGCCTGGGCCGGATCTTGCAAGCTTCCTACAAGGTTTGAATTTTTTGTACATTAAATGAAATTACATAGAATTTAAAAGGTAAATATTTGACAGGAAAGGGTATCCCAAAACACTTGCTGAAAAAGTAACTCCAGGAATAAACTAAAGGTAATTTTATTTTCTCCCAGTTTGGGCATTTTTGGTTTGCTTTTTTTTCCTTTTTCTTTTCACTGTCATGGCTTCAAAGTTCACTATGCCAATACTGTTTAAAAATGAAAAAACCCCACTGAACAGCAGATCTCAGCTTCTTTTTTGGATACAGGAATAAAATAGGAGGGATTACAAGAAGATGTGGATGTCTGCTCTTCCAACCTGGGCATCCACAGGTTATTTGTAGATTATGCCATCTGTGTGTAAGGCCCACATGGATCTTCTGCCTCCCATTTGAAGGACATATTATCTTGAACTGAACAGCAGAGAGGCATGTAAATTGAGAGACTTCTGCTGTTAAATGACATGATAAATAAATACATTTAACATGATAAAATAATTGACACAAATCTTTGCAGTGCTATGTTTTCTTTACAAATGTGTGCCATGGCTACTTCACCACAAGACAAAGTCTCTGAATTTGATGTCACTGTTGCTAGGTCGTAACACAGCGGAACCTTCAGAACCAAAGTGCTGCATCTATAGGCCAAGTTCTTTTCATTTTGATTCAGTCTAAAACTACAAGGAAATATGTTGCAAGGGGCAAAAGTAAAGAATACTTCAGCTCTAGAACATACAAACTTGTCAATACGTATGAAACTATTTTAAATCCCCTATTGAACAGAAAATTATGACTCGGAAAGAGACAACATTGGTCTAACTACTCACATGTTCAGTCTTTAGCAATGAGTGGAAATTTTCCCTGGCTGGTATGACGCACTGGTTGTCCTCCAGACCATAAGAATTCCTTTTCAATACTTAAACAACTATAACTTTGACACCTAGTAGTACAGATCCTCAGGACTTTAAAAAACCTCATTTTTAAGATATGTCATTCCCACACAAAAGAATTACACAGCTTTGAGGTCACTTGGACTTTAAAGAAAATAGTTATCACATAGATAAAACAGGGAAGCGGCACAACTTGTGTGGTCCAGGACATAAGCAGTGTGTAGGTCAGGTAACACAGGGTAACTGTAGAAATTTAGCTGACACTTCCTAGCCAGTGTAGTGCATCTACTTTGTCAGCTTCTCTACAAATGATCTAGAAAATAATTTACACACTTAGAACCCTGCCTGATATGTTTGTTGTGTTGCAAAGGAGAGAAAAGTAGGAGTGTTTAGTTTGAACTATATTTTACTGCAGACTGAAATGAAAAAAAAAAAGAATTAAATGTATGGATTCTGGCAGCATGCTCATATTAGAATAATTTCACAGTTGCTCTGATTTAATACTAGAGTGAAGAGAATGTTGACAACAAGACACAGTTCATCTACTTTGCTTACACCAGGAGCGACTGTAATATTTTTAGTATGTCCCCTAGGACAATTATTTTATTTCCATTCTCCTCTTTTTTTTCTTCCTTTCTGCGAACTTTAGGAAAGGACATTCTATGAAAGAATGTGACTCATCCTCTCTCTTTTATCCTTTATCCAATTCATTCCTTTAGGAATTAATAGTTTTCACAGAAATGTCACACTGGAACAACCTTTAAGTTGAATCTAGAAAAAGTGCCAGCACCGAGGCAAAGTTTAAGAAATATGCTGTCTGATTCTAATGGATAAAGACTCAATCTTGAAAAATAGCTAAGGTCACTGCAACTTGCATTGACCTTAATTGATCATAAACCTTGAGTCTGTAAATAGTAATGTCTTCATACTTTCCAAAGTATGTTTTAACTTAACATTAAAATACAGTCCAAGCAGTTGGTTCTATAAATGCTTCACTGGCATAAATAAAGCAATTATCTTTGACACAAATAACCTCAGCAAACTGGATTAAAATAGACCCTTTCCCATGCAACACCACACACACTATGTCAAGTTATGAGTAGCACTTCTGTTTATTTTCACTCAGAATTGAGCATTTTTTCTGTGTGCAATTGATCTCTCAGTTCATCTCTAAGAATATATTGTCTTTCTGCATGTCAAGATCTTCTGAACTCCTGCACATATTATAGCTGAACATGCACAGAAACCTCTGTAGATTCAAATTAGTGCTTTATCTATGACCTTAAGTCCAGCAGGCTTTATTTCCATTTCCTCTGCACTGCCTATCTCCCACATCCATCCCATAATGCATTTCCCTGTCCATGATAGCCATGATGTCCATGCTGGCCACGTTTTATATTGTTCAACCAAAACCACTTTCTTCTAATTTCCCTGCTTTTACTGAGCCACTATGTAGTCCTGTAACACCTGCTCTAAAAATAAAGTAAATTCAGCTATTTCCTCAATGCTCCATAAATATTATTTACATCCCTTTTTTGCCAAAGTTAAAAGATAGAAATCTGTTGGCCTTAAGTCTTTCCTTCTTGTCTGAGATTGGACCTTTGAACTGAGGTGATTCCCTGAGCTACGGTGATTTTTTCCCCAGAGCCACTGGAGTAATAGGAGATGGAGACAACTTTTTTTTTTTTAATAGCTAAAGCATTACTACGAGAAATCAGGTGAAGGCTGATGATATCAAACAACATGGTAGTTATGCTTCTGCTCTACATTTTGGCTTTGTTCTTCTCAAAGACTTCCTTGGGCCAGAAAATGACTTGAGTATTTGTCATCATTTAATTACTTAATGGTTTTGCCCTGGTAAGACCTTGCCCTTGTTGAAGCATTTCAAAATATAAGGTAGCTATTCTGTAGAAGGGCATTTTGACTTAGTTATGCTTTTTATTTTATAATGCTTTATTGGTGTTTTATCATCCTGACTGAATAGGAATAGAAATGCTAATGAACCACGCACTGTGACATAGAAAAATCCAAATATACAGTTGCTGTCATAAAGCTTTCATTTTTAATTTTAGGATAGGTTTTGGTTCTTATTTATAAGGCAACCTGAACCTTTCTGGAACCAATTATGATATGGTATTTTTTAAAATTCCATTATCTTTAGTGAGTTACCATGATATAAAGTGCTCCTATTAACCTCATCCCATGCCAATTACTAAAGAAAAACATTTATTCCAGCAGGACTGTGGGTATGCAGGTCATTTGCTACAAAGGGGCCTTTTTGCCTTTAAGGTCGCCATTGAAATAGAGGCCAAGATTAAGGCCAGGTCTTTGTTCATTGCAAAAGAAGATGCTCTAATTACTAGATAACCACATGGTAAACACAGAGAAGCCAAAGCACCTAAGCATATCCACTATGTAAATCTTATGCTGTCTCCTTCCACAGAATGGATATGGTGCTGGCCTTTCTCTTGCTGGCCTAGCTCTTCTAATGACTAAGGGTAAAAAAGGAAACTGTTTTCTTAGTTTCCAGAAGGCCCCAGAAATTATACTTCACAGCCTCACATCAAAGCAACAGCAAAACACACAACTCAAATACAGATGGCCTTTTCTTCTTTCAGATGTAGCTTCACAGAAGAGGACTTAGAAGTCCTGGTGGACAGCAGGTTGAACACAAGGGCCAGCAATGTGTCATTGCTGCAAAGGTGGCAAACAGTATCCTGGGCTACATTAGACCAAGTATCGCTAGAAGGTGAAGGCAGTTGATCCCCTCTACTCAGCACTGGTAGGGCCATACCTGGAGTGCTATGTCCCCTCAGTACAAGTGAGAGAGGGACACACTGGAGAGACCAGCAAAGGGGCTAACTTTTAAAGGAGATTAAGGGAGACAGAAGCATCTTTTCTGTGACAGATGGGACTGTTCAGCCTGGAGAAGAGAAGACTCAAAGGCATCTTATCAGTATGTACAGATACATGAAGTGAACGTGCAAACAGTATAGAGTGTATATATAGGGGCACTCAGTGGAACATGGTGACAGGACCAGACTGAAACACAGGAAGTTTCCTTTGAACATCAGGAAACACTTTTTCACTGTGAGGGTGACTGAGTACTGGCATGGGTTGTCCAGAGAATGGTGGAATTGGAATCTCCCTTCTCAGAAACACTCATAACAGGTCTGGACGTGGCCCTTAGTAACTGATTCTCAGGGGCCCAACTTGAGCAGGGGGTTTGGACCAGAGGACCTCTAGAGGTCCCTTTCATTCTCAACCATTCTGTGATTCAGTGACACGTAGACTGAAATTTCAACTAAGCAATTCCTAAATGAAGTGTGATATCAAATCAGGATTCAGCTCATTAAGAGATATAGTGAAGTATATGCCACTTCTCAGTATCACACCCTTCCATTTTGGTTTTTGTCACCAGCAGTTTAATCATTTTAAGATATGGATTAACCACTGACAACTCCTTTTAACACCTGTTTCTGCTGACAACTCTAAAGAACTTTTTATGACACTATATCCAGACCATTAAAAATGTATGTTTTATGTTAATTGTCAAAGCAGTAGGAAACAGACTCAGTAAAGGAAATACAAGCCATTTGAGGTAATTTGTACAGTTGTAACACTGAAAAGTTGGATATTTCATAAAGAATGCACGACACTATCACTACTACGAGTTGCAGACAGTCTTACACAGAGAAAGATAGATTAACACATCTGAAGGGCTGGCAGGTTTCTGTTGAAATCTGAATCTAATGCTGGTTTCTCTGACTGATTGTTATTACACAGACCCACATTTTGCCTTCAGTAGTTTCATCTGTTTTATATAGGCTCCTCCTTTGTGAAAGAAAATTGCATCCAGTACCATAAACAGTTGCGCTGCATTTTGCTTTTGAAGTTGGCAATGGCTTTGAAAAAGGAGTGATAGGAATACGTTATAGCCCTAGAATAAGTTAAATCTTTAACAGAGGTGATTATCAACCTTCTGCTTTTGCTAAACAGCTTTGACCTCATACTTACAAAAACACTTTAGAGATGCATCTGCACTTATCCAAATTTGCATTTGGGAGCTGTTTTTAAATACGAGATCAGAAGAGATTGCAACGTCTTCAGTATGTGGAAGGCGCAAGCAAGTACAGGGTTGCTACTTCTAGTACTTTTAGCATTCAAACTACTAAGACATATAAGTGAAAGAAAAATTTGAGCTACAGCATAATTCTCCATCAAGTGAAAACCAAAAAATGCCCTGACACATTTACCTTTTCAAAGAGAAATGTTTCAGAGAGATGTGCTCATGCTACCGATCGTGTTGTTAGGATGGTTTCCCTTGTCCATGATAGGATTTCCATTCAACAGCAGCCTTACCCCCACAGTGCAGAACCTCTGACCACTGTGGTCAGAGGCTGCATACTGCAGCTTCGAGGAATTTGGCTGAGCGGTGGCTAAGCAGCCTCAAATTTTGCTCTACCTTGCCAAAACAATGGCTTAGGTAGTATTGTTTTCAGAGCACCTCCTGAACAAGGGAGAACACAAGTTGTCCACACACAGATACCAGGCCAAATCAAGACTGCTGCATATGTGGAGTCTCAGCAAAACACAGAAGGAGAGAGAAAAGTTTTGGAAAATTTTAATTTCATTCTATAGTAGGATGAAACAAAATACACAGATTTCTCAGTTTCCATGGAGTTGAACTGCTTTTGCTAGCTATCTTTATTTTCCAAAGATTGCAAGTCGTATGTCTGGATGGGACTGGATCCACCTAAGGGTACAGAGGGAGCTGGTAGAAATTCTCAGTGAGCTGCTTTCAAATCTATTAGCAGTCTCAGTTGACTACAAGTTAGCAAATATGATGCCTTTTTATAAGAAGGGTTGGAAGGAGGATCTGGGGACCTACAGGCCTGTCAGTCTGACCTTGATGCCAGGGAAAGTTACAGAGCATATCACCTTGAGTGCCATCATGAAGCATGTACAGGACAACCAGGGAATCAGACCCAGCCAGTATGGTTTTTTGAAGGTCAGATCCTGTTTGATCAACATGAATCTCCCTCTATGTCAAGGTGACTCACTTAGTGGATGAGGGAAAGGCTGTGCATCTTGTCTACCTAGATTTTAGAAAAGCCTTTGTCGCCTTTTACTACAGCATTCTCCTGGAGAAACTGGCTGGTCGTGGCTTGGATGTGTGTGCTTTTTGCTGGGTGAAAAAACAGCTGAATGGCCAAGCCCAGAGTGTGGTGTTGAGTGGAGTTACATCCAGTTGGCAGCCAGTCACAAGTGGTATTCCTCAGGGCTCAGTAGTGGGGCCAGTTCTGTTTAATAGCTTTAACCATGATCTGGACGAGGGGATTGAGGGCACTCTCAGTCAGTATGCAGATGCTGCATAAAAGATACAAAAAGTTTGGTGTGAAGGTAGAAAGGCTCTACAGAGAGATCTGGACAGGTGGGATCTATGGGCTGAGGCCATTGGTATGACGTTCCACAAGGCCAAGTGCTTGGTTCTGCGCTTGGGTCACAACAACCCCATGCAGTGCTACAGGCTGGGGGAAGAGTGGCTGGAAAGATCCATGATGGAAAAGAACCTGAGGGTGCTGGTCAACAACCAGTTGAACATGAGCCAGCATCTGTCCAGGTGGCCAAGAAGGCCAATGGCATCCTGGCCTGTATCAGGGAAGTCCTAGACCTCTTGTCATGACATTTACTTGCTTTAGAGATTATCTATGTCTCTGCCTTAGACCTCTTAGAAATAGTTAATTGTCTTTCCACAATGTGACCAGATTGACAGTGCAACAGTCTTAAAAGGTAGCTCTTCTCACTAACTCATTGTGTGGGAAGAGCGTTAGAACCAACAGCCAGCAATATGTTCTTGTGTTGGTTTCCTTCTGTCACGTGCACTCACATTTTGAATACAGATAGGTTTTATTATGCTCCAGTTGGACTTTATGCACACATTTACATGGGTTGCTACTGAGTACGTAAAACCAATATAGATTATGTCTTTGAGCAGATATTTGCTGGGAAAAGCTAGAGATAGTTTGTGAAGACATCCACAAGATAAGGGTCAAGAACAGGACTTCAACATTAAGATCAAAACTCTGAGAAGTGTGACATTTTTATGCAATGCTTGCTCCCAACACAAACATGTACATGAGTGATTTTCAAAGCTGTGAGCAAATATCTGCTTCCATTTTCTTCCATGAAAGCTACTGAATGCTCAACACAAAGAATTTATCCAACTACAGGCTCATATGTTTGACAATTCTTGGCTGAACTGTTATAACAGAAATTCAGCTGGGCTTTTCTATAAACTCTTAATTTTGAGAGATTTTAATTTAAATGTCTCAACAATAATAATAATAGTGTGCAGAAATTTGTTTAGAGACAGGAAAAATATTTTCAAGGACATATCATTATTCTTTCCCCAGTTACAGTACTTGGAGCACCAAATGTCTCCAAAAGTCTCCAAACTTCCTTAACAGCCTCTTTTTAAAAAATTCTCTTTATCTTAAAGAGACCATGTGGAATAAAACGACTCCATTTTTCTTCTCAATCTGCTTCCTACATGACACTTTGCTCTCACCTGGACTGCATTCAAGAGAGCAATTTTTCAATGTTCTGGAAGGGAATACTATATTTAAGATGAACAGATGAAGAGAGAGTTCAAGATGAAGTTTCTTGTAGGATAAATGTATTTCCAGGGTGGTATGAGGGCTAACTTTGTTATTTAAACAGAGAGTGCCTTAGAAGAGCTTGTGATTGGCACAAATCTTAAGCATCACTCAGTTTAGACTCAGACATTTGATCAACAAATGTTTGCAGCAACTTAGGCCACACAAATATCACAGCTTAACTCAAGTCATCTCTCCCAACAGTCTAAAATTAACTGGTTAAGTTTGCACTGGATCACACAAGGTAGACTAAGAAATTCCCTTCTGCTAATAGGCCAGAAGAGGTGTAAAACTCCAGTAAAAGGAAAGCTTAAAAAGAAAAAAAAAATATGAGGATCACGTTTTTAGCCACCAGACGCACATGCGGAGTGAATGTATGCCTCTGCCTAGATAAGCTGTTGTTTCTCCCTTCGGAATAGGGCATTGTACTAGTGGGATCATATTTTCAATGGATGCTCTTTCATTGCTTCTAGCATAGACTTAAACATTAAAGCTGTTCCCAGGGAGAAACTGGCCCTTGGCATTTTGAGCAAGATGCTGGCCTTGATCAATAAAAAGCAAAGCCAATTTCACTCGCTGCATTGTAGTGAGACAGTCTGCCAGACACATAAACTGTGCTTTCCTCAAACACCTACACACAGTTACAGATTTGCTCAGATCTCTGGGTAGTCAAAACAAAAAGTTTTTCATGAGAAAATTCTATCCACAGAAACTTATGCTATATTAATCAGCACTGACAAAGGTAGGAATTACTTACCTAATGTCTTGTGGTGGTCAGGTAATGAGGTTATCCTGTTCTATCCTCTTTTTGAACAAGTATTCTCACAAGAAAGAGTGTGTTAAAAAGTATGGGGAGAATTAGTCCTAGTTGAAAATGGACTGTTGGGCTACATGGTCTTTCAAGGAGAAAACAGCTCTTAAATCAGTTCAGCTGTACCAAAACTTTGCCTTTGAAGCCAACAGATGCAGATATGAACTCCTGGCTCTTTGATGCATTTGAAATGAAATAGGCAGGTAGACAGTGAATACGTTCTTATTTTTAGAACATTCCTTCAGAAAGTTAGAAAAATCTCCGTGTCCTTTTTAGCTACCGAACTCTCCAACAGTACCTGCTAATAGGATACTTCAGTTAAAGTGGGACAAGAACAGGCCCTGCCAGACATCCTATCCTTCTGTTCAAAGTTTAATTAAAGGGAAAAGATACTCCTATTGCCTTTTGCAGTTTAAGTTGTAGAAGCCAGTCAGAGTGGCTTCTGCCCAGTTATGAGGCAGGTACTTGTTCTTTTGAGAGAACCAACAATGTTGTTCCTGTGCTAGTTGAAAGGACTTCTTATTGCAGCCTAGTAAATCATATTCCATCCTGAATAGTCTACAGTACATTCGGATATAGGGTGCTTTACATTGCCTTTGAGCCCAGGCAGGCACCAAGTCAAATGCAAGCTTGTTTGATTTCATTAAAACTATTTCATTTGTTGCCTCTTTTTTTTTTGTTGTTGCAGAATAAATCCACAGGTAAAAGTCTGTGATTCTTTAGAACACCACTGAGACAACTACAGAGAATTGTCAGCCAAGTTTCTTTCTTGTAGCCTGGTTCTTCAGGCAATGTGCTAGCCATTGGAACCATTATCAGTCTGACCATGATGTACATAATAAAGTAATAAACATGTTGCTCAAGTAGCTATTATGATTCACAATATATGGAATAAAAATACAAATTAACAGAATAGATTGTAATTTTAACATTTCTGTTGTGTTTAAGCCTTCTCACTCATGAGCTATTCACAAATATTGTAGGCTACTTTCTGTTATTCATCAGTCAGAAATGTGTGTCTAATAGAAAAATAAAAGAGAGAAGAAGGATGAAGTCATAAAATCATAGAATGTCTTGGGTTTGAAGCAATTTTAAAAGATCATCTAGTTCCAACCTCCTTGCCATGGGCAGGAACACCTTTCACTAGACCAAGTCTTTGAACACTTCCAAGGATGGAGTATCCACAACTTCTCTATCTTGAATAAGAGTCCAGAACAGAGGGGAGGGAAAGAAGGGGAGGACTCACAGGACCATGCCTACTTAGCAGGCCAATCTCCTTCTGAAAAAAAAAAAAAAGGGTAATTTCTCCCTCTGCCTTATGAAACCCTGTTATTATTCAGTCCTGCTAGATGAGATGACAGGGGCACTCTCATTCTCAAAGCAAGATCTCACCAGAGAGTCTGGAGAGGTCCATAAGGCCAAGAAGCAATGGCAAAGATACCAGATAACATCAACTATTCTTTTTATGTAGTAGGGCAGCAGGTTTAAGGCGAATTTTAACAAACCATGAGAAACCAAATAAAGCATCTGATAATGGGAAATGTCCAAGAAGTCTACAAATAAATGATGCTAACACCTCAATTTATAAAACCGAAGCATGAAAGATGCAACTGGCTGGAAGGAAGACATCACCTTGCAAGGTGAGTGGCCAGTGCTAGTGCATGCAGAGTTGGCCTGGGAAGGGACCTCTGAAGGTCGTCTAGTCCAACCCACTATGGGATTTTTGTTTGTTCATTTGTTTTAACAGCAAGATTTCATTTTTGTCACAACGACTCATCATTTTCGTCATCTGCAAAATATTTTAGCTACTTCAGAAGGCTCAGAAACAGAAATATATGCTCACAAGAACATATTTTTGAAGCTAAACCACACAGAAGCTCTCCCATAGTGTTTCAGCTTTGCATAGGAATGGTTTGTTACATTGACCATGCAGAAGAATAGTAAGTTTTATGAAATATAAAAGTCTTTTAAGTCAGTTACACAAAGGCAATTCTAGTAAATATAAATTAATCCCTAGACTTTTCCTTTTGTTCTAACAGACAAATACATTTATGAAAGTCAGTCAGAGGAAATGTATGTTGAAGTGCATAGAAATTTTCTCTCCATTACAACACTTCCTGTAGAAAAATCCCCTACTAACAATCACAGAGAGAACTGAAAATAAATATAGAGAACTAGAAATAGCTGCAACTATGTTTTTGTAAGATAGGATTCATTGAACTGCACCTGAGTACAGAAGGCAACTGGAGACAAACTGCAAATGTAGGACAATAAAAAAATCTGAGCTTTTAGGACTTCAATCTTATTTCACTATTACTTGGATTCATCCATTCATAAGTACTTCTGCATTTGAGAGTCACAGCATCCCTCATATCTGAGCAAGCTGTCTATACTGCAATGGCTACTGGCTACTAGTTGCTCTAAATTTAAATATTCAGCTAGCTTTCAAATTGGCTATCTCAGAAGTTTATGAAAGTACAGCCACAATAGAAGAAAGTTCTGCCAGACCAGCTGTTTGCATGGTTTCTGTCATGTTGACATGACTTTTAGAGCAGTCACAAACGGAGCCAGGAAGGAGGACATCATAGGAACAACTTCCAACACAGTTCTGGCAGTTTTGCATATGTATGAAATTTCAGGCTATTCTTGTTAACATAGTTAAGTTCAAATACGGCTTTGAGAGAGCCACATGAGGTGCATTCACTTCAGTGTTGCTAGGTGGCATGATCAGATATCCAGGAAGCAGAGCAGCTTATCCAACCGCCATCCATCTACTTAGGCCTGCAAAATACTCATGCTTTTCTGAGAGGGATGGGCTACACAGAACTACCCACAGCTGGCAGAGACAAGCAGGACAGTATGGAAAAGCTTACATATCTGTGTGTTCTGATGCTGGTAATCTGAGCATATTTTTCCTGAGTTTGCATTCTGATTCACTTCCGCCAACATCCAAGAAGACTGTTAGACCTCATATGGAGAGAAAATGCCCTGCTGAAAGGCCGCTCAAGGTAAAGGCAAGAACAACTGGAAGATTAAGACCTTTACATGAGTCAGTAGCCTTATATCAAGCCAAAACAGATGCAGAGTTATCATTATAGAAACAAGCCCACACCAAAGTAAAATAATGTGATTTTAACCTACTCAGAACACAATTTATGTGGCAAAATGAATACATTTCTGCTGGGTGTCAATAGAGTTGTCAGCTAGAAACTACTAAAACTAACTACAGACCACCGAGGTTATGCACCTCCTGACTTACAGTAATGATGTGGTCATAAAAAAATTGAACTCACATCATTAAAAATGGCAATGCCAACTTCTATCTTCTAGAAAGAACAAAAACAGGCAAATCCAGCAGAACTTTCCAAATAAACACCTTTTTAGAACCTGCTGATAGTGAAGCCAAGGGGAAAATTGGACTTCAGAACCCAGATCAAAGCTGGATTTTATAAAGAACTGAAGTCCGAAAGAAATCAATGGAACAGTTCTTACTGTCTTTGATGGGACCACAAAGCTCGTTTATAAACAACACTTGTAAACAGCCATGAGATTTGAGCTGTAGTTCATTCTCACCTCCTCTCCACTGGTTTCCCAAAGGCACGTAGCAAGCCGGGGCACTTCATTGTGTAGGCCTCTGCCTTAGCGCCTTTTCTATATACACAAGTTGATCCTCCAGGCAAATTTCCTGATGTCCTAATGTACACATATATGATGTATCTTCATCTTTTTGTCTTTATAATTCATCATATACCCTATAAAAGACACTATATACTTTTCTTTTTCACTCATTACAGGGTCTTGAGATATCCTACTTGATTTTCTTATTAACTTTGAACGATATAAACAATATATTATAAGTATTTTTACTGTCAAATAATTCAAATTATTTTGTGTGTGCCACCGTATTGAGGGGTTTTTTTGGAATATACTCTAAATCTCTTTCACATAATGAGACTTGAAAAATAATACACAATTTTCCAGACAAGTCATCATCTTCTGTATCAAGGGCTGGTTTATGAAAGGAAAGTGACTTTATTGATTATTTTTCCTCTAGAATTATTTTGAAAAAAAGCTAATTCCTATCAACACTGCTACTGTTCTGTCACAATAATGTTCTGCCAGAGTCTGTTGTTGAAATTGTTCTGAAAAAAAGGTAAAGTCATGTTGATACAAACATCGAGGAGGAAACTGTATTTCAGGTCAGTGAAACAGCAGTAGGGATTCCTCTAGATATAAGAAGTTGTGAGGTAGATTCAAGGCATCCCAACCAGAAATCCATATATTTTCATGCTCACATATGAAGTAGAGTCACTATGTGTCACTTTGAGAAATGATAGTGAGATCATGTGTGTCTGTTATTTTTTGGATATGTGGTTGATAAAGCTTACTAGTGTCTTACAGTGACTGTGAAGCCAGACTCAAGCCAGGACTTTAAATCAAGAAATGTTAGGCATGAAGAGAAGAAAAATCTCATAATTCCTTACTAGATCTTGTGAGATTTTACACCTAATAACTAAAACCAAGGAAGAAAAATCCTGCATGAACAAGCACATTCTATATAAAAACAAGAATAGCTCCTCTCAGCGTAGATTAAAAAGTACATAGATACCAATGCTTCTCTATTTCTCAGAATGATAGAAAAGTGAATGAGGCCTCTCAGGCAATAAAAACAGGAGAGGTGTCTTCTAAGATAAGAATTCCAGCTTCTTAAAGGACTGGAGTGCTCAGTGGTTGAGGTGAACAGAAAACATCCAATAGGCTTTAATTCTGAAAGACTGGATTCCTGACTAGCAACCTGCATTCTCTCATGGCAATACAATTTTTTTTTTACATAAATGAAACACAGATTCTCTTAGAGACAAATGAATTTACAGGTAACTAACACTCATGCTGCTTATTGCCACTGAAACATCTTTCTCTGTGTGTTCATTTCTCTATCTGCATAAATACATTAGACCAGTTCTGATCAAAACTAGGTAGTGTAAACGTCACATATTCATCACTTCATGAAGAGGGGCAGCCAAAGGAAAAAAATCATTAGAGTCCTCACTGTGAGAAAAAAAGTTAGCATGGGTTCCATTTGTGTTAGATAGTGAATCTATTTGGTGATTAAATAGCCCACTACTTAATTTATCCACTACATAGTCAATGTTGTTTCCAGTAGGAGGGGTATTTTGTAGACATTTTCCACGGAAATTACAGAAGAACCCAGTGTTAATTGCCAGCAGAGACTCAGAGAGCATGGTCTCACCTCCTGCGTCTCCAGCATCAAATGAATGCACCTTCCAGATCTCAGGAATGACTCAATGGGGAGTAGTGCAAACTCATGTGAACTCAGACAGCAGTAAAAGGATCCACATAAATATATTAAGTCTTATATAGATAGGCTTAATCGTTCATGATACCCTTGCTACCCATATGTTGCTATCGAGCAGTTCTATTAAATATACCAGATTTCTCACTGGACTGCTACAAAGATATTAAAGAAACCTGCTGGCGGCCATAAGGTGATCTGAACTGGACAGGCAATAAGGCACTGTTTGTGGTGTTCTTACTAGGCTCACTGACTCACTCAGCATCTTCAAACAAATAATATAAAAAGCGTATATTTCTGTTCCCAACAAGGGTAAATTGGAAGGAGTAGCAAAGACTGTCTTGATGAATATCAATACTTGCTGCTGCACGGCACTAATGTACTTCAGAGCTATACACAGCAGGGCTGTCCTACCAATAAATAACTTGGTTCTTAGTTCATGGAGTAGTGTAATAATGACAGTTTATTACAGCAGCAGCAAATGGCTTCGTGGAGGTTTTTTTCTCATCTTTTAATAGGAGAAATTTTAGTCTCTTTTCGGTCAAATTCACACAGAAAATCAAGAGCGCTAAACACATTCAATAGTGTTCATTCATGTACGGTTTTCTAAAGAGATTTTACAAAATCTCACACTGGGGAGTTGTCTCTTTTGACTGAGAAAAGGCTTGGCACTATGCACAGCATTTCCCTTTAAGTAATATCACTGTCAACCCAGTTTGCACTCAGTCAGACCTGTAAAAGAAGGCTGGCCTTGGTAACCTGGCAGGGCAGAAGTGTCTCTTCACTCCTGCTGCTCCTTTCAGTGCAAGAAGGATGTTTCAATCTATCAACTCTTACATTCCTAGGACAAGGAGGGAGCATTTTATGATAGCCACAGCACCTAAATTCCTTAGCTGCATTCTTCTGGCAAGCTCTATTTTGACCAGCTGTTTCATAGGACAGTCTGCTCTACAAAAGGTCAGGGCATCAAGACTTTATTTATTGCTATAGGGACCAGGAATTATAAAAACATCTCTTAGACATGTCTCTCTTTTTGTGATGAAGAAGCCTACCCACAGTAGCTGCTTCTCCCACTCTTTTTGTCTTAGAAACGTATAGCAAGCATTCTTTTTCCATTATCACACTGGCTAGATGGGATGGGAAACCAGTCAAAGCAGCAGGGAAGGGCAGACTGAGATAACACCAGAATACTCACAGATAGATAAAGAAGACATGATACAGTAAGCAGGCATTCAACTGCCATGCACCACTGCACTTCTGAGTTGTCATTACTGGTGCTGTTTTCTATTTAGAAAACTACCATAGCCTCCTGATAAAGCCTATCTCCTCTCCATTACAGAGCAATTGTGACACTACAGAACATCTGCCCTGCCATTAAATTAACTACACTCTAAGGCTTTTGTTTATAACTCTTTTTCATACCTTAGTAAAGCTATGCAACAAGGATCCCCGCACTTCAAAATATGGCAGGTCCTCTGCTTTTTAGGATTTGTCTCTGCATTTGAACTGTTGCCAGTAAGCAGCATTTATGCTTGAAATTTTTTAATGAGGTGTTTAGGACTTAAATGATGACAGGTATTATTTGTATTTTGATAGAAGTGATTATGTTTATTTGAAAAATTTACTGTAATGAGGATACTGAAGCCTTGTCATCACCAAGTACCACTGCTGCTGTAAATATGTCTTCTTTTCAATCTATATTGAGGTCATGTCTGCTAGTGGATCTGTTGACGTGGAAGTCCCAGACTCTGC
>VZRE01005529.1:61696-74255 GCA_013396775.1 Cephalopterus ornatus | reverse complement strand
TGGATGGTCTGTAACAGACTCCCACCAGGTTATCTGCTTTGTTGGCCTTCCTCCTGGGTCTTACCTGTAAACACTTGCATAATCACCACCATTTTCTTTTGAAGGAAACTTCCATGTCTTTATTTATTTATGTTCTTTAATTCACTTTGCAGCATTTTAGTCATCCTCTGGAATAAACTAGTACTCTAATTAAAGTTGAATACATATATGCTCTGAGAGATGGGGAAAGAGTGCTCAGTGGCATTACTGGTAGAAGAGAGCTCTATGGCCAACTTAACAAATTACAAGGAAGGTTAGTTCTGCCAAAGAAGAAATAGCAGTGTCTTTCCTGAAAAGCTCTGAGACTCGCACAGCTAACTGCACAGTAAAATTCAGTGACTTGACTTGCCTAAGGCAGTGCTTGTTAAGCAAAATACCAATGAGCTCTAGTGTTTGTTGTGGTAAGTATACATTATTTATTTGTTAGCACTTTTAATCATGTCAAACTGAAAGCAAACTGAATTGTATGCATGACTTGATAACTTAGTCATTTAGACTGGAATCTGTGTAGTATATTGGTGCCTAGCTCTCTCCGAAATCAACACAGTGCCAAAGGACCTCATTATCAAGAAAGTCTGAAATGTTCCAAAGAAGCTGCATGAACTGAGAGAACACAAGTACAGAATTCCCTGAAAAGATTACTTTTAAGGAGCATAGTTTAGGCTGAAAATCAAACTACAGCTGGGTTCATATTGATAACAAGTGTTCAAAGAATGAATGCTTTTAGACATTAAATATGTTAATATTAAAAGCTAGGTATCTGATTCAGGGCAGGAGGGCCCTTCTAAATATGCATCTCTTCCTTGTTATGGACTGAATAAGAAAGCTGTGTAGAAACAATCATGAATTTAACCATAACTTCTTTCTCTTTTCTTTCAGTATCTTGATGAGCAAGTAAGGATATTCAGCAAATGTGAACAACTCTTAGTCTTTCTGTATAAAAGAAAAATGAAATATAATGGAAGTCAGAAGCAAACTAAAACACATGAAAAACTTTCCAAATGCAGCTTCACTAAAAAGAAACACTGGTGTAGATAGATAATAATAACATTACATAATCACATCCTTTACAAAGACCACATCTCAAACACTGAAATACTTTTTTTTTTTGTAAATGACATTCTATCTTTTAGATTACCTATAAACAGGCAAATTATTCTCAGCCAATATAAAGAAATGACTGTTCATCACATTGTGATAAGTCCAACTCTGCCTCCTAATAAAATTTTTGCATCTGTAATAATCAAGTTACCCACATAAAAGTGGTTTGTAACAATAGTAGTATACATGTCATCAACCTCGTTCTACTATAAGCAGAAATGTTTGGACAGGTTCCCTATTCAACTGCACAGACATTACTTCAGAAAGACAGTTATAAATACTTCTCATCTTGCTTGATAAGACTAACAGATTTGTTTTGACACTTAAAATATGTCTTCAGATTCTTTGCGGACAGATAGCAAAATTAACAATATAAATATGCTACAGATAAAATTCAAGCTTGCTGGCTTAAGATGAAATAAGTATCCTTTGGTTTATTGTTATGTAGAAAATAAAGCTGGTTATTACAGTCTTTACTTGTATGTGAAGTAGTCTATGTCAATAATTAGTCACTTATTTTGAAGTGCTTCTATTTTGTAACTAACTAGATGGTATCTCCTTGCCATGTAGAAAATGCACCAGTTCATTCAAAGAATGATTTTTTTGTTTTTCAATTTTCATATTACAGGCAAAGCAGTGTCAATTTGTTTACACTTCAATTTACCATCAAGTTTTCCAAAGCAGTTTCTGAATTGCTGTAAAAAATCAACAGAATAGAAATCTGAAGTAAGTGAGCAAGGAGAAAACATCAGGAGACCTCACCGGTTAATACCAAAATGTTCTCCAACACTTGTTGGCAGTAAACTCCCTGGGATGTAACCCCTCTCTGAAAATGCACAGAAATATATCCTAACAGCCAATGGTCTTTAACTGCTCACACTATTCAAAGCAACTTTCTACAATTATCCATATCTGATTTGAAGCGTATATCTTCTAATATCTGCTTGTTTCTTCGCTTTAATCTAGCAGGCATCATCTAGCAAATTTTATAAAAGAGAATACTTGCCAAATAATATTAAAAGCTATTTAGTTTTAATGTTTCTCAAAAGGATTGTAGCATTTGAAACTATAAACATTGGTCTGAACTGTCTGTGCTAGGTGAAAGGCTTCATCTCTCACTTAGACCCCAGTCCAGCAAACACTTATGCACATGTTGTAGTCCCCATTGATCTCAATGGGACTACTCGTGTGTGAAATCAAGCATCTGTGTAAGCAGTTGGAGGACTGGGACCTTATTCCAGAAAGTGTCATGACAGTAATGCCCTGCTGATTATGTGGACTTCATAAAATTTTTTTTCAGTTTTATTTTAAGTCAAGCCTCAGCGGTTTGTTTCAACACTAGCCCGTGGAGGTCGTGGAATAGGAAAGAATTTCATGTAACACAAACCAGTGTTACTCAACACCAGGGCAATGAGGGGAAGACACAGAGCAGAAAAAAACCACACATGAAGCTGAAAACCTGCACACGTGCAGGCAGGTCCGTAAAAAGCCAATGCTCTTGCAGGATCCACAGACACCACAGGCCAGTGTGCTCTTTGGCACTCTCCTGACAGGTTCAGTGATAGGACAGAAAAAGCAGTGGTGCTCTAGCCACAAGTCATGCTGCGATGGAGATATTTTAGCTGAACATTGGTATTTCCACCCTGCTCACTGCACTGTGTTCCCATGCAGCTCTGGTAGCAGAAGACTACATGGAGGCAGCAGACTGAAGTTGTTCTCTGCAGTCTTTTCTATGTGGGACATGGAGCATGAAGAGAAAAAGTGTTGCCAATCTAGGCTAAATGTACAGAGAGACCAGGGGGAAAAAAACCAGACTAAAAAGAAAAAGATTGTTTAAAAACAGAGGCAAATTATCAAAGCTGAAATAATCCAAGCAGAAGACTCTTGCAACAACTGACTGGTAGATGTATATCCCACTAAGTACATCAGGGAAGGAGTTACAAGAAGGCTGTAAGGGCCCTTTGCTGAAAACTCTCATTCAACTGAAAAGCCTTAGTCAACTTATCGAGTAACAAAGCTCCTAAGGTGATATTCTGAGAGAGAAAATCAAGGCGGTTATGATGATTCTTTATTGCTTCTGGTACCTCTGAAAAAAGAGCACTGTTTCCTTTGCAGGTAAAGTAATAGCTTTGACCATTTTCTTGTAGCTTCTCAAAACTTTTGCACATTGCTAAGTGAAATTAAAAAATGTTTTTTTCATGTCTTTTCATGCCTTTATGCAACCAAATATCCCAATAGGATTTTGGCAGATTTCATCACTCAGTATCAAGCTTGGACAGCTGAAACAAGTGAGCAGGTACGTAGCCTCTAAGGTGACTTACTGATAATGCAATGACCTTAGACAAATTACTCAGGACCAAAAGACACTCATAAATTGAAATAATTCTAAATTTCTCTGATTCTAATATGTGAGAAGGAACGAGAGCAAGGAAGGTCTGATCTTCAAATATAATTCAGGGCTTACCTTGCTGGTAAGAGAAAGCTGATGGCACCAGAAGAGCACAGCTTCTGATCCCACACTCCTGTAATTTCTGTTGAGTACATTTTCAAAACACTGTTCCAAACTATGTTTCCATAATTTTGTGCATGAATCAGCATTTCCAGAGAGGTAACAGATCTTAAGACTTACAAATCCTAGATTCAGTGCTTAGGATACTTTCAGAAGTATGGTACATAGAATATATTGCACAAATTGTCACTCTGTAAATGAAACTTGTTAGATTACAATTTTTGTTTGGTTTCACTTTGCAGTACTTGGTGCTTCTCATTCTTTCCATTACCTTTAAGATTTTTAAAAGCTCTAATACTATGTTTCCTTAAGAACCAGATTAGAAAGGTATTTCTCATATACAGAGCTCCTAGAGACTCTGAAGGGAACAGAAGGGAGGCTGTGAAGAGGATGGAGTCAGACTCTTCTCAGTGGTGCCAAGGGATGGGAGAAGAGACAGAAACTGGAACACAGTAAGTTCCATCTAAGTATGAGGAAGAACTTTACTGTGAGGGTGACTGACCACTGGAACAGGCTGCACAGAGAGGTTGTGGAATGTCCTTCCCTGGAGACATCCAAAAGCCATCTGGACACAGCCCTGAACAACGTGCTCTAGAGACCCTCCTTGAGCAGGGAGGTTGGACTAAGTGATCTCCAGTGGTCCCTTCCAACCTTAAACATTCTCTGATTCTGTAGAGAGACTCTCAATCCTGTAGAAGAACTAGTAAAACATTCTTTAGCAAGTTAGACTTAAAACTCCATTGAAGACAATGGGACTCAAGTTTTAACTTAATTGGACACTTTGGAACCATACATGCCTATCTGCCTTTTAGGCTGGTAAAAGATCATAAAATTTGCTCTAGAACTTTCTAAGCAAGACTTCTTGCCTTGAAATAAAGAATTCTTTTGTTTCCTTTGAATGTACCATGAATGGCTATGGTCTGATTTGAAGTAGGGCACTCCAGAGAACCGTGGAACCACTGAGGTTGGAAGGAATCTGAGGTGACTAGCTCATCAGCTCACAAGACAGCATGACTTACACATCTTCACTTTGAATTCCTGACTCATTGTTTATGGGCATTCAGTGAAAAATAAAAAGAAAAGAGGAACTGGGAAACACAAATTCAAAGATGTGTTACATGTAAAAAAGGTCTCAGAAAAGAAAGCTTGTCTACAAGTAATGTCACTTTCAAACAATGTCAGATCATTACTTTGTTCTGATAAAAGCATTGTTGCACAGTGTAATGGTTGTGACACACTGATAAAGTTTTGTTCCTGGACAAGGGCACAAGTAGTTTTATTCAGATGTGCAAACTTAAGTTTCCACTAGAGTTTCTGATGGGTTCGAGTATCCCACTGAGTCTCCACTGGCTGCTCCATAGGACAGGCAGTTTTCCTTTAGTGTCGAGCATTACTTGTCAGCCCTGTCTGTATGTCTTAGATACTTTCCAAAATTTAAAATCCCACTAAGCATCTCCATTCTGACTTTTGAATTGTTCTGAAGATGTTTAGGTTTAGTGCCTGCTCTGAAAAAGATTTGTCACATGATTTACAGCAAGTATTTAAACTCTGTGTCTTGATACTGTGGCTGTAGAAAACAAGAATTTTGATAAAATTATTTTGCGCACAATTTCTTTATCTTCACTCTGAGTTTGTAAGTAAATATGGGCAGGGACTGTCTTTACAGTGTATGTGTAGAACATTTATCTCAGCAGAGCACCCATTTACTACTTCAATACAGACTCCACAGATAATTCTTTCAATCCTTTTTTAAACATCTCATTAAGGCTCACCATAAATGAGGAATTTCAGTAAAAATTACATACCTTAGCAAATGTACTTAATTCCTTTGTGAGTTTTAAATAATGAGGCACAATGATATTTTTAGTTTGGAATATTTTGGAATGTCTGGAATGTCAAGTTCCCCAGATGATGATTAAAAGGTCAAGTAATAAAGTATATGATAAACTATGCCTGAGATTCCTCATAAAACAAATGAGTAATGGCTGCACAAACTGTGTCACTATGTTTTTACGTCAAAAAAATTCCTGCACTGTATTATTTATTCAAAATTGTTCAATTATAGGATTGTCAGAAAAACAGCACAAATGGCTAGTTTGTAACTTCTTCAGGGCTGAAGTGAGGGTCAAGAAGCAAATGAAAAGAGTGCATTAAGCAGTAGTGCTAGTGTTGCCAGCGATCGCCTAGTAGAGAATGTGAAACAGGTTTTTTGTCTTGCTGGAGTGCAGGTCTGGTGTTGGTAAGTATCATGTTAAGTTTCTTTGGAAGTGAGTTTGTTTCTGAGAGGATTATAACATTAGATTAGAACATTGCTTGAGACACAGTCACAGGAGCCCTCCAGAGCTGTTAAGCATTTGGCATATCTCACTTATCTCTAGGGGTGGCAGGGGCCATCAATACAAAGTGGACCATCAATCAATATGGAGTCTTCTTCAGACATTGCCTGTCAGCTGATCAGAGGAAGACTTTAGGGAATCAGCTTTCCATTATCAGGATTTGGTCTGTGATCAGAACAAGCCACTAAACCTTTTACTTTTTACTTGGCAAAAACATACACACTGGAAAAAAGTCCTGACAGTTCATTCATTTTGTTCCATCACTGGAGCCAGATGATATTTGACTGGGGAGACCCACCCTCTTTGATGTTGTGCTCTTTTGAGAGTGCCCTGCTGTGAAAAAAATTTTCTCCTTCCAAATTAAAGAGAAATATTTCTATGTCCAGCTGTTAAATGTGACATTTGCCATTTTTCAGTGCATTGGCTTTGTGCCATCTCGCAGGCTGTGTTTCAAGCCTATCTTTTTCCCTTCCCCTTCTCAGCAGCAATATCCACAATGTGCTAGTGTCTCCAACTTCTACATATATCAAGACCAATAGGGAAAATACAAGTAATACTGCATAGCTCTGAACTACAGCAGGAATATTTACGTATTTCTTCTGATTTTTTTTTTTTAATTAAAGCCAGCAATCCTTCATGCAATGAAGGATTATTATCCTTAAATACCATCTATCTACGAAAAGTCATTCTGATCGCAGCAGGCAAATCATGCTAAAGCAAAGCCTCTGTAGAATACATTTACTGGTTAAATGAGTGTGGATGTTATTTAAACTTGTTTCTTGTCCACATCAAAAAAAAATGGCATGCATTCAGCAGCCCTAGATCTGTTTAAATTAAGACAAACTTCTCATGAAAGCTTAAGTAAACATTTACGTTTATGTAATCAAGAAAACCTGTATCTTCTCATATTTATTAAGTGTAATTTTTAGAGTTATAAAAACCTCTGTCACGAATTGTGTATACTGTAAATAAAGGGAGTACTCATCATGACAACATTTTGCATATCTTTTGAGGGGGATGAAATGCAACAGGTTCCAATTACTCTTCAGCTCAAGCTTTCCATAATCCTTTTCATTTCCATATTTGCTGACACAGAAAAGGATCAATGGTTGATAGATTTTGTCAAGGTCATTATTACTAACCTATGTTTTGTAATTAATCTCAAACTATAACCAGCAAATCTGAATAACTGCTCATGTATTCATCACATCTTCATGCTGTGGAAATTAAAACCTGACTGAGAGCCTGAGTGGATGAGAATGGAAGCACTTAGTTTGGAAAATGACGTGGATGATAACAAAAGTGAAACACTTGCCCTGTAGTTATCCACATTCTCGATTCACGCCAAGAAAGAGCATAGTTCAGAAAGATCAGATCTAGAAATAAGCAGTAAAGCCTGCTCTTCATTTGGACTATGAACAGCTCATGAACACAGTTTTAAAAATTGTGGAATGATTCAGGTTTACAAATAAATATAAATTAACCTCTCTCCAAAAGGCTAGCATAGAGCCAAGCTATATTCTGCAGGGCTTCAGACATTTCACAAAAGCTATCTGGTATCTAACAAAGCCAATGCTGGGACCAGAGATGTCGAAGCAATGCAGAGACACTGGCTGTTCATGATATTAACAATACAACCACAAACATGTTTCCTTGTTCCTGGAAAGAATCAAATGTTGCCACTCCTAAAATTAAAAGCAGTGCATATATGTGCTCTATAAATTTGGATTTCCATTTTAGTCCATTCCATGACTGTGGTTCCATGCTTTTTGTTCCAAGGTGGTAACCTTGTTACAAGAATATAATTTATGCTATTGTGGTCCTTCTTTGTCCTTATTTCTAAGTAGATGAAGTTCTTTTTTTCCTTACTGTTAATTCCAGCTTTCTCCAATTTAGCTAGCCAATGTTACTCAAAATTTTCTTTACTTGCTTCTAGTCTCACATCAGCCACTGACCACCTCATTATACTCCTTTCTTCTGTCCCTCAATTTATCAAGGCAGAAGAAAACCAGCCAAGTGTAGCTCATTAGAGTGAAAACCAATTGCAAAGTTTTGTGTTGGCCTTTTTCTCGGTTACATTCTCCATTTTTCTCTTTCACATTTAACAGTACATACCTTACCTTTATCCTTCCAGCTTTTCTCAACTCTCCTCTCTGTCCCAAAATAATTTGCAATAAAGGGGCAATGGTTTTTTTGTCTGAAACAGCTGTAAGTGAAAATGTATAGATGGCTCTTGTAGGCCAACACAGATGAAGAACATACATTTCAGAAATAGTAGAGTAGTTTGAGCAGCAACTGCACTGGCCCCAAATGATGACTTTTTTACTAAGGAATTCAAGGCAAATGAAATAATTTGAAACCAATAAAACAAGTGATTATAATCCATGTTGAAAATTTTAACAGTAAAATGACTAATGAAAAACAAGGTTTATTTTTCCCAAAGTCTAAATTAAAAAAAAAATTAAAATAAACCAAATATTTTGATGATTTTCCCATCATCCTTAAAAGTTAACACAAAGGGCAAACTAATCATTGTTTAGTAGGCCTGTATGCAAAATTGTTTTGCTGGATATAGCCAAAACCTCGCAATGGTTGTAAAGCAATAACAATACCAAAATGGTTTGGAGTAAGTTTGGGGTTTTTTTTAAATTTGATTGTTTCAAGATTTTGTAAACCATAATACAATGTTTCCTTATAAGCTTGCAGAACTTTAAAACTGAAAGGAGTTCTGAGCTGAGAAATAAGGTTTCTGTTTAGAAAATACAGAACTTCATGTTCAAATAATTTAGAAACATTTTCCCCAGTTTTGGCCGTAGGACCTTCAAATTAAACTGACATTTTTATGCAAAGAGTTTTAGTTTCTCAGCATTCTCTGGGAAAAAAAAAATTGTTTCCTTGGAAAACACCAACAATTTGTAAGCAGTTATCTGTTGTACCTCAGTGATAGGCTATTAAAGGCATACACAGAAACAGTCATGGCACCTAAGAGCTTGCAATCTAAAAGACACAGATAAGGCTAAATGAATTGAGAGACCCGGAATATGTGATGAAAGTGTAACCTTTCCCCACTCCTTTCCTGTCTCTTTCTCCCTCAAACATAATCACAAAAATTCTCCTCTTAAATACAAGAAAATTAATAAGGAGTGTGACTTCACAGTTTTACCAAGTTATGCAGGAATTGCCATGCTTCCCCTGTCCAGAAAGAAAATCTTTGGTTTCCCATTGGGTTATAGACCTCTACCAGCTCCCTGCCATGCAAGGAGAAACTAAACCTGAATGTACGTGCAGGGAAATTAAAACCTAAGCCCTTCCTTGACCTGGCTGCCAGTACACTGGTAAGGCAGGCAGTGACAAGTCATGTATATGTTAGCCCATACATTTGAGGGCAAAGGAAAAGGAAAGACACACTAAAGAAAGGGCTAAAGGAGAAACTAAACAATGTGGAAAACAAATGAGTGTATTTATATATTTTATGTAAGGGATCCCTCAAGGGGGACAGGTTCCTGCTAATAGCAAGCAAATGGATCCTTGTTTTTTAATGCCTCACAGACTGCATACCTACTGTATGTGGGTGCCTTTCCTATCTGGTTTGACCACTCTCCTTGTGTCTACTTGTAAGAAGAGAGAATATTAAAAATGACTGTGTGTGCCTACTCTTAGCCATACACTCAGATTAACTATTTACAAAGAATTTGATGAAGTTGTAATAAAAATCAATTTATCTACAGAAAGAAGCAGTTCTTGTTCTCAAATGGCAGATTTATGATTTCATGCAAGCATGAATATCCTAGAGCTCACCCTTTTTAATAAGGAGTCCTTTAAAAGACATAAAATATTTGTCCTAATGAAGTAATGGTTTCCTAAGGTTTTGCTTCTTTTCTGTACTGCCTACAGTTTTATGTCTTTGTTGAAATGTGTCACTTCTTAAATTATGATGTTTTGCTAAGTCTACTATATTCTTTTTCTAACCCACACTAAGAAAGCACAATTGTCAGACATTATGTTTTGAGGGCGTACTGACCTTCAGCATATTGTGGATAATGTAAATTTAATATTTTATAGTAATTTTGAAAACATTTCTAAACTCAAAATCTTTCATTGCTTAGTACCTTTAACTCATTCCACCTAACAACGTTAAACTAGAGACCAATATTTTCTGCAAAAAATCAAAGTAAAAGGTGAGAGGAGAAGATGAAAAATAGGGAGTCACTACTATTAGAATCACAGCCAAATTTAGATAAGACACTGTTCTGAGACAACCCAAACAGCTGCTGCAATCCCAGGACTGTCATCTTAGCCTGTTCAAATTTGTCTAAAAACTCTCCAAGAAACTGGGAGTATGAGATGAGTAAGACAGGAGAGGCTAATGCACTGTGATTCTAGCCTCTGCTGACTCTTATGTCAAAAAATACTGAGATTCATCCAACAGAATATGATAGTGGTAGATTTTCCTTCTTTTTCTCAAAGGCTTTTCATTCTCTGGTAGAGAGCAGAGAAGGATCTGAGTTACTCCAGGCTTCAAAGGAAAGACATTTATTTTGTCCAGATAAGTAAATTGTCTAGTAATCCCATGTGGCATCTGGATAGGAAATATATTATACTTACTAGAAAATTGAGCAAATCCTTGGAATCAAGGATGAATAAACAAACTGACTGAGAGGAAAAGACACTTACCAGAGGCTTAATAATGAGGCACCTTCGGGAGCATTCCATACTTTAAAGGATAGTTGTGCAGCGAGCAGGACTAACGAAGCCTGGCTTTAGCACGGTTGTGTGTCCTTTGCCTCCAAAACCTTCACTGCTGTAATAATCTCCACTTCTACACTCATTCTGGTGTATAATACTGGTATCTAAACACTTTCCAGTTATTATGTACATAGCCATGATGCTGATACCACTGAAAGTTCAGGACACAGAAGATAGAAATGTACAGTGCAGTCTGTCACTGCGGGTGCAGGAGGAATGGTGTTCTGGGATACCTTGCCTTGCAAAGTATAAGTAGAGAAGAGGTATAGCAGTGACAAAAAAGCTCACAAAAAATCCTAGTGACCTTTACTCGACAGTGTGATATAGACTGGGTCAGTGAGCTTTGCTGACCCCCAGTAATACCAATCTTCATCTTCAATAATCATCTTGAAAGCATCCCAAAAGTGTACAACTACTTCTAGAAGTCACTTTGTGAAATGTGAAGTAGCAAGAACATGAAATCTGGAACCGTGCAGAACAGAAGTGCGCAGTTTGCCCGTGCTAAACAAACCTCGCATGTCGAACCGATTACATAGGCAATAGGTCCAGATGCAGCTCTTGTTTCCCTGAATCTCTGGAAATTTTAGCTGCTCCATGTTTGGAAACGCACAGTTGCCATGACAATACCAAAAGGAGTGTGCCCTGTATGTTTTTCATATTTGACTTCATTATATATACAGGATATCCTGTATTATACAGAATGTCTAGCAGTCCTGAAAGAAGAAAATGACATTTCCTGTTTTCATTTTTTTTTTTTTTGGTCTACTTTTTCCACATTTCAGGAGATTTAGTTTCTATACCTATTACATCAAATTTAGAGAAAATGCAAGAGGAATTCCTATACTCCTACTACTTTAGTTCTGACTACTAATTAAATGTATTCTAATCACTACAGGTAAACTGTTAACAATAACACAGTTCAGTCATAGGTACATTTCATAGTCATTCAATTTAAATGTCATTTTTTCTGACATTTTCTCAATCTAAAGCATTTTAACTAAAAATCATCAGACACTAAAACAAACTCTCAGATTCTAATAGTGTTTAACATTGTAAGTAGGAGGTGAATCAGACATAAATTCATACTATTATGAGCAACTCTTAACACAAATGCATGCAAGAACTACAAACAGTGCCAAAATCATCATGCTCCACAATGCAGAGCATCTATGTTGCAGTCTTTTAATTACAATGTAAGTCCTCTAGAAGTCAGTACAGTAATAACCAGCAGAAGCAGAAAGCTGGCAGATTTTTGAACTCTCGTGGTGATGGGAGAGAAAGAGCAGGAAGATCTTACCTCACTTACAACAAAAGATTGCATAAATTTTCACCTGCAATGTTACAAAAGATATGTATTGCAATTCCCATTTTACAGCTAGAGTAAACCATGCCATTAGCTTTGCAACTCTGGTTAAAGAGTCTGTTGACTTAAACGTGACATCTACATAAACTGTGCACATAAATGAGTAAAAGATCCAAACCTCATCACATACATCATTCATATATTGTATATAGTTAGTTCTGAGATTCATATTGATTTAATAGATTTGAGAGCGAAAATGAACAAGACTCAAAATGGATCCATCATGGTGCAATCATCCAAAGTTTTTCTTCTAAAATGCATCTATGCTTGGACCTCACAAAATAATTTTAACTGTAAATTTGCAAATGTTTCAATTATAAAACTGCACAGATCTGAAATATAATAGTCAAAGATCAACTGTTTTATAAATACATTTTAAATATGGCATTAATATAAAATTCCTATATCGTACAACCAAAACAATTTAATATAACTTGCTATGGCAATAATCAGGTCTTTTTCAAA
>VZRE01005529.1:34449-61683 GCA_013396775.1 Cephalopterus ornatus | reverse complement strand
ATACAAAAAAAAAAAAAAAAAAGATAAATTCCATCATGCAATTTTGAACTTCTTCTGACCTTCTGATGCCTACGATTGGGAACAAATGTTATCCAATAAAGACACTGGCTGCTTTTTATTTGCAAAACAGAGAACACTTAATTTAAGCAGCCTTTGTTTAGTAGGCATATCAGATATATTGCATAGGAAAAGATACCACTCTTTCATATATGTTAATTATAATCACATATTAAAAAATCCTACTGATTTAGAACATGTCTATGCTGCAATCCAAGTGACTGAGACTGATGCAGATAAATCTGTTCTCTGGGTGTAAATTAGCCACCTAGGTCACAACAGCAGAGCAATCACAACAGTATGGGATGTACTTATAGCTATTTACCACACTTTATGGCAAGTTTGGTATCCCATGGTAAACTCAGTTTTGCTGGAGTTACATAAGACTGAAATAATTACCTTGATTAAAACTGGTTGGCTTGTATCTGCCCAGAGGTGCAGAAATATCTTTGGTTGCAATGTAGTGATTGTACAGTAGAGGAACCTGATTACAAATACTGGGGCAGTATTGGTTATTTCCTTTGCTCACAAGCAGTGTAAAATGAAGCTTGTTAGACACTTGAAGGCAGGATTCATTTCACATAGCAATAACCAAGTGAGGTTAAGTATATAACCTAACCCTATTATGGAATGTCCTCGTAGAGACAATGGAGAGAAATAGGCACCATCAGGGGGCAACACATCATGAGCAAGGTTAACTCGTTTAGATCAGATACTTAACTGACTGATACCAAATGTTAGTGACTGATGCTGGAAGCATGACCTGCTATAAATTGCCACACCCTAAATGGGGTTTACTGAGACTAGTACTCGAAAAATTCAGCCATTTTTGTATTGCATTCATAGTGGTTGCGTTCTCGTGCTCTTGAAGAAAATGGCATTAACAATCTTAACATAAAAGTGTGACTGTTGTAGTACATTTCTTAATAGAAAAACAAGAATACCATCTTTATACAAATACATTTAAAATTAAATGTATAGAATCATATCAGTCTTAAAATACTTAGCCTCTGTTATGATGATGTAAGCACGCAGTCAGTCAATCAGGATTTTTTATTTCCAGCTTTCTTTCCAAAATATACTTCTCTCCCTTTTTTTTTTTTTTTTTTTGGTAGGGCCCACAACAGCAACAGCAGTTTTTAGGAGAGCTGTGGTAAATGATTACAGCAGGGTAACTCAAAAGGAAAAGAAAAAATAACTTTTGTTATATTGCTCACAAAACTACTTGGTGAAGCTTTTCAGACACATGCTTAAAAGTTAACACATAAATAGATAAATAAATAAATAAAAAATAAGTAAATAAAATAAAAGTATGCCACTTCCGCTCAGTTTTAATTCCAAGATTTGACTGGCTGGGATGTCTCAAGTCATTTTCTAGAAGCCTTGAGATAATATATGAGTGGTAAGAATATGAGCATGTCTGGAGCCTGACTATAATGGCATATAAAGCCTGACTAATGGCATACCACTGCTTACATTGAAGCAAAATCTTGATGTGGCAAACAACAGCATAAAATAGTAGAGCCTGTTGAGCCTATTTCAACCTTATCAGATGGAGGAGAAAAAAGTCTTCACTTAAGGCCAAAAGCTGTTATCCCTCTGCTGGGAGAGGGGCCAAGGGAAGGCATAGTTTGTGCATGGAAGATGCAGCAGCTCCAAACAGTCCATCACTTTATGTCAGAACCAGGTTGAACTGGGAGGGCAAATGGGATTCCAGTAATGGAGCTGAGGCTCCCCTTGCCAACCTTTCCTCTCCATCGGCGCCATCCCAGATCACCCAGCAGTTCCTGTGTAAAAACAGCCTTGTCCCATGGGCATGACTATCTTCTGAGATCACCAAAGGCAGAGGTCTTTAAAGATCTTTGTGTTAAAAGAGCAGAAATCTTTGCTGCCAAAATTGGGTCTTCAGGACACAAATTATCCTCAGCCTTGTCCAAAATAAAGTACCAACTCTGCCTTCCAGCAAAATCTAATTACAAAGATTAAATTGGACAGAAAACCATCCCGATGCTCGCACTAGTATAAACTAACAGGAACTGAGACACAGGAGGCAGTACAGAATATCTACAAAGTCTAAACACAGGCCCTAAGAAAAACGACTGTGTGAAACTATGTAACAGTGTCATCTAGTGACTCTTGCCATAATCTTATTATCCAGACAGCGCAACCAGAAGGCCAGTTTTTACCCTGTTGAGGTGAGCTGTGCCCATACTTTACTTTAATACTTGGTGTTCAGCTGGGGCAATATTTGACAGGCAAAGTGAGTGCATACATACAAAAATATGACATTTGCAAACAATTGTCTGATGACCACACAGACATCCTTAACTGCGCATGTGGAAATCCTAGTGGAATGACAATGCTAGGCGTAGTACAGGTCCTGCCTTGTGTCAGCAAAAGCATCTGTTATGATGATGCTGAAATACAGCTCAGGAATATACCACCTAGTGAGACTCCTTTGAACTCATTCCTTGGTGTAATCTGCAGGATGTTTTGCAAGGTCCTGCAGACCACCAGTGAGTCATGGGCAGCAGCTTAGTAGCCTCTGCTGAAAGCAGCCACAGTTACAAGTAAGCAATTTGGCTGTTCTCTTGTTCCTTTTCAACATCTGACCTTAAAACCAAGGATTGCCAAGGGAGTGTTCAAAGCCAGGCTGGGTGGGGCTTTGAGCAACCTTGTCTGGTAGAAGGTAGCCCTACTCACGGCAGGGGTGTCGGAGCTGGATGATCTTTAAGGTCCCTTCCAATCCAAACCATTCAATAATTCTACGATTCTGTACCAATAACCAGTGACTAAATCCCGCACTCCTTATTTCTAAGCACACTCATCAAATGTGAACTAATCTGTCCATAAAGCTAATGAAAGCGTATTAACATGACACTGAAAGAGATGTTTTTTTGGTTCTTTCTTTTTTTTCTTTTCTTGCTTGAAAGTCTGCTTCCCTTACAAGAAAGAACATAACAAAAACTATTAATAAAATTGAAAAAGCTTAGCTAATATATTGGATTCTTTCCTTTCTAGAGTTACAAAGTTCTTAGTAAAGTGTAATACTTGCCAAAGAATACAGTTAAAGGAATGAGCATTTTGTTATATTTCCATTATAATTAATTAAACTGTCAGAAACACTGTCCAAAGAGCATTCAGTCTGACAAACTTGGAAAATCTGGAAAATGTAATGCAAGTGTGGCACTTGTCTATAATTCGTGCTCCAGTTTACAGGGTTATAAACAACAGTGCAACCTTTATTACCTGTATATAAATAAAAATAAAATAGAATAAAATAAGGTTGAAGAGAATTGGATTTTTTTGCAGAGACCTTAATTTTCGAATCACATTAACCTCCTTCCTTTGCTTTACAGTGTACTGTGTAAGTACTTTAAATGATACACAACAAAACTTAATATAAGATTCCAGAAAATTAAGCACAAGTTTTGTCATCGGTTTGATAACTAATTTTTCTGATTCTGCGGTGGACTTAATACTTGAAGCTAAAAGGGATGTCATCCAGGTTCAGATTTTCTCATTTGAGGTTTGGACATGCCATGCATCTGAAAGATCTTTAGCATCTAATTAGGGACCATTATAATAATAGCTCAGAACAACCAAAAAATTGGGACACCTCTTTTATTTTTTTGCTCCGTAGACCGCTAACATCTTGTATTCAGTCTAATCACCGAGCTCTGCTCAGAGCCCTGGTCACTGGGTTGGGTGCCTTCAGAACTGGAATCTCAAACCTTGCTGACACTGTGCAATGAAGCCTAACTTGTCTCACACAGGCACACTGAAGTGATGCATCCAGGTTAACAATATTGAAAACTCAGCTATATTGTGCCATGCAGGTGCAATAGCTCATTCAGAAATAACCTCACTGCAGAAGGTAGATATACCCTTAGTGACCAAAGGGCACTAATATCTGATGACCATGCCTCTGATTTTGGTGGTATCAGTTCAGCTGTCTCTGGGCAAGTGTCTGTAGATGGCAGTCTCATAACTAGTTCTAACTGGTTCATTGTTGGCAGTCCCAACAGAAAATAAAAAAAATTTTAAAAATAAATAAATAAAAAAAAAAAGGTTGCTGTTGGGGGAGAAAAAAATGTTTAAAGTAATGGTTTTAGAGCAATTTTAAGGCAAGTTGAAGGAAAAAAGAGGAAGTGAGGTTTCCAGATATATGAAGGAGTCTCTTGGCTTTCCTTTTGAAACAAAGTTATAAGCACTTTTCTTTGCCAGAACAGCCTTAGAAATCTATAACAAGAGAAGAAGAAGGAAAGGAAAAAAGCTACCAGCATTTCGGCTCAGAAAAGTCCTGAACATCCTTTCTGCAGTGTGAATAAAAGAACAAGCTGCTCTGCTTCTTTTCTAGACCTAGTCCAAGGGGCAGATTTCTGAGGGACCCCAGGGTCCAGGAATAAGCTTTCACCAGAGCTGAACCAGCACAGCCTGTTGCCTTTAGGAAGAGGAAATATGAAGATATTTCAAGTTGTTCTCATACCCCTCTTCTCAAGAGGAACATGAGGGCCAACACTACCACTTTTTCAGCACAACATCTCAGGACAGTTCATGTCCTGCTCTCACCCTTTGTTTCTCATCCACAACACTGCTGACCCCTCCTTTCTCACATTACCTAGATCCATTTCTTTATAGGCCCCATGCCCTCCCTTTATCCACCCATTCTTACTTTTTCACCATCACACAGCATTCTTCATTCTCAGGCTTTTCATCTCAACTCCACTCTGCATTCCAAACTCACCTATTCCATTCTAAAAGAGTGAAGCATTTGGATATTTAAAAACTTGACAAAATGCAAACCCAAGAAAACAGGGTATTATTTTGTTGCCTTGAAACTCATCTTTATCCGCCTTCTTCCGTGATTTCTTTTATGGCACCAAACTGACAGGAGCTAGCTTTATGCTGGGACATGCTCTATTTATTTATTTATGAGGCACATGACTCCAAGGCGCTAAAAAAAGCAAGCAATAAAAATGTGAAATGAAAAGAGATTCTTCCACAGTAAGTTGCCGTAGCTCTTAGCCCACTTCATGAGAATATAATCTAATAACAATGCAATGAAGCTGGAAGAATTCTCTGGAATCCTTCAGCCTATGAGTTTGGCGTCTAATTTTACATAGGTAACACCCTCAGTACAGCTGCATTTAGAATTGCAAGGCATATCTGTGAGGACAACTACATTGACATGGTTTAAATTCAGTAAGTATTTTGCTTCATAAGTCCAAGAGAAAAATCAAATATATATGAATTATTTTCAAAGAAATACATCTGATGCCCTCATAAAGCTAATTCTGACCAAGAAAATTTATAGCAAAATAGTGCAAATATTTGTATGTGCTGTATAGCCTCATTAGTTAAAAAAAGTATTTAATAAGTGACAAGCCCAAATGAAAAATTTTATATCGTACTGGATACCGACCCAAGTAGTTAAATCAATCCTTTCTATTTAATTTTGCTATTTTTTTCTATCTGAGCTGCCAATTTTCTAACATATTAGGGAAGAATTAGGAAAGTCTTTTTGATTGATAACAAGTTCAGATTTTTGTGTCAGATCAGTAGAGATTTTTTTTTCAAAGTAAGAATTTTGTATGTTGCTCTTACATTCTTAGACAATTATTCTACAAAAATTATATAAATGCTCTTTTTTTAGCTGCTTTGACAAGAACACCAAAACAGTTCACATCACCCCTGACCTGCAGGGTGTACATCATCTTGTCAACATATAAACAAACACATGATGGGCTGTATTTTAATAGATTCTGTAAATATCAAGATCCAATTCATCAAAAGGTTTGCCAAAGTGACAGCTGTGGGGGTTGAAGTATATGTTTGCACATCCATTCAGTGTTCTTGCTATAGGATCATTGCAAGAAAACTTAGAGCTACTGTTGCTATTTCTTCCACATTATTATTTCCCTGAAGCTCTGGGTTAAGCTGCAGTCTGTATGTGCCACTTCATGTATAAGAGAAATATGCAGACTTCCGGGCAGAGCCACATGGCCAGCTTTTATAATAATCCCTCTCCTCTCTCCCCATCTTTATCAGACAATTCCTGTGATGCACTGCACTCTGTCATAAAAGGAGGCTGAGAGAAAGTTATAAGTACAGAAACTCTTACTTGGGAGAATGACCAGAGCTCAATTTTGATTAGGTTTGCACAGACACAGTGACTTTTCTTGGTTGGCTTCATAGCTTTATGGATTTCAAAGCTAGAAGGGATTGTTCAGTCATCTGGCCCAGACTACACTTCATAGACCATTAACTTCTATACAGAAGAAGACTGGGAAAAAAGGAGGAGGACCAGTACAGGCATGAGGACTGAGTGATGTGAGTGCCTGATGCTCCCATAATGGCAGAGAATTGCTAAGGCAAGAAATGCCCAGAGGCCCAAAATCAGAACAGCCATATCTGAAGCTGCAGAGATTGTGACAAGCCTGCAAGGACAGTGGCAATTAGCTTAGGGCACTAAGTGCTAGCTGTGAAATGAAAGACTAACACCTTATACCCCAGTCCCTGATCCAAGTCCCTGTGGCAATTGTCTGGCCCCCAGAAAAGCACAGGGAAAGCATAATCTACCTGGGCAGCTAGGGAAGAAATTCCCAGAAAGCATCCCACTGAAGATGAGATTGTTGTGCAGATTGCTACAAGGAAGATGCAGAAAGTCTTGGTCTCTTCGTGTATGGCCTAGGAGGTAAAGCAAAGGTTTTGGAGTTTCACAGGCCGAAGGCAAAGACTGAGATCATCAAACCCAAAGATATGAAGCTTGGCACATCTAAGGACCTTTTAAAAGTCAAAGGTAGCAGTTTCTTTTAGCTAGATATTCTTATGTTTATCTACTGCAAAACATATTTACCTTCCTCTTTTGAGAGGCATTTTGCCTAACTTCAGCTTCACCTTCTAGTCATGGTGCATTTTTTATCCCATCTCATCCATTGAACAGAAAATCCCATCTGCCAGGTTGGATTTTCTTTTACATATGTATCTATCCACACCAAGAAGTCAAATCAAGTTTAACATCTTCTATAATGAAGCCAATACATCAAGCTCCATGAAGAACTATATTCAAAGGCTTTTTTCCAGAAAGCCTGATACCCACCACAGCCACCTTGTACTCTTTTACCAGGGTACTCTAGTTGTGGTCTCCAGACATGAGGTAACTCTGAAGAGTTTCAGTCACATGATACTAGTCATGTTATACAATTTATAGCTACCCTGACCCTTCTGCTGGAGAGTTAAACGCCGTAATGCTCATGGGCAACTCAAACATAAATTCCTATGCTCATGCACAAAGCCAAGTTCTCTCCCCTTGTCCCCTGGTGCCTTTCAAACAGACTCCTCCAGGATGAAAAGTCAAAGAGACTGATGTATGAATTTAAGATATTTGCCCCTCTTTAGAACTCCTAGCATTTTTGGTTTTGCTTGGTTGTAAAGTAACATCTGAGTCTTTTTTATTCACTAGCAAGTACAAAGCACCATGAAACATAGAATGAAAATACCTGAAAAAATCCTGCAATCTGATATCAGGACAAATCTTGGGAGTCCTGATCTTGAAAGCCACTGCATGTTTTCTGTAAGTTCCTCAACATCACCAGCTCCCAACAAAGTTGAAAGGAGTAAATGAAAGCTCAGAATTTTGCAGTGACATTGTAGTATGAGCTTAAGCACCCAAGCCTCCATTTGTACTATTTATAGCTGTGATGCACTCAAGAGAAGAATCTTCTAATGAAATAGATTGTAATGAAGTATAGCACTTGATTATTTTGTTTTGTTTTATTTTGCTTTGCTTAAGCAATGAAGTCTACTAGGAGTTTTCAAGTCATTAATATGAAACCATTCTACTTTCAACCATAAGATTTGGGAGTAGTTTTAGCAAATATTAGAACTGACTTGGACTGTGTATATGTGCAAAACTGCCCTATCATAAAGCACACAATGTAAGAACTCCTCTAGCATTTGCAATTCCATCATTTGCTCTTGATTGACTTGGTCCCACTAAGCAGCCTAGTCGGCATTATTGCTAGGAAAAATCACCTGCAGCTAAAGTGGAAGGCTAACTTATCTTTCAGTTTTCAGAAAATCTGGTTAGATGTTGGTCAAACAATCACAAAATTTTTTCTCAGAAGGCACAGAACAGAGTCATGTCAGAAGGCACAGAGAGACAGCTCATTCTAATCATCATAAACACTGCCTGGGCACAATCCAGTTTCAGCCCATAAAACAGTTAACCATGTTCTTGTTTTAACCATGACTTGTTCTCTTGGGCATTGCACTGTGATAGCAGACACACTCCCACATGGCTTACAGTGCACAGCAAGCTTCTGCCTGGTCAGTTAAGACCACAGACACACCAAGCTTTTGCCCAGGTGCGCCTGCCCATGGTCCACCCTTGGTGTGATACCATATTTCCCAGTGCAATGCTAAGGACAGTAAATGCTGCCTAAGAAAAGCTTTGCATGCTCAAGAATATTCACAAGGCTATCTTCTGTAAAAACTTGCAAGTTCTGAAATCTTGAAGCAGGTAAAATATCCACAAGAGAGTGGAAAAAATCCAGAGCAGGAGACCATGAGAACATGCAGGTGAAAATTACTAATGGTGGGTGCTACCATTTTTAATGTTTTGCCTGTGACTTCTGTGGGATATCCACAACTCCTCATCAGACAGCATCAGTAAAAAAACTGAGTAATAGATAGCACTGTAATGTTCATGAGATGAGTCTAGCCTGGTGTGTGAGAGAGTGGTAAAATTACCTGTAATCTTTGGGAACAAAGAGAAAGAATGGCAGTAATCTTCTACAAGAGTCATAGTCTGAGAAAGCCCTAGCTCCTTCTCCAGACTCACTGGCATTACAATGCCTTGCTGTCCTGCTGTCCATATTCTTCAAACACACATTTTAGCAGCCTGCATCTGTCTGTTGCCCTCAATTTTCTCTATAATCTAAACATCCACTTTTTTAGCCTATATAGATGAATTTGCTGAGAAAAACATATCCAGCTCTCTGATTTTCAAAGAGTATGAAGGTGGAAGAAATTCGGTCAGCCTTTCAGCCTGTGGCAATCTGATCCTTGGATGCTGAACTACAAAGTCTTTCTTATATAGAAATTTCTCAACATTAGTTCTGTTAGAGATTTACCAGATAAGTCAATACCAAGTTGAAATGAATGGTTGTAGCATTATTTTAATAAAGGAGTGGAATTAAATGTCAAAATCTTAATGTACATCCAGTCCAGCTTTGCCTTTCAAACAGAAAACTTTTTTCCTGAGTCTGATGACAGCTAGAATGGATGCTGTCTACAGCAAGCTTACTGTTAATTCTTCAAATAAATAAAATCACCTTCCCCACAGAACAAAAATGCCAGAACGTTTGTCCCCTTTGCAAGGACCACTGAGACAAATGCACATACCTTTGAGCAAAAATCACACACAAAAAGCATTTTTAATGTCTGATTTTTACAGTAATAAATAATAAAATTAATAATAATTTAATAAAAATTAAAAATAATAAAAAGTAGATGTTAATAAAACAGAAGTAAGAAAAAAAAAGTAAGTAAAAAAATAGTGAAACAGACACAATGGCAGGTATGGTGGTCCATACCTTTACCAGGTTGACTCTCATAATAAATTATTGCCAAGACATGAAATTGCTTTGGCTTCTCTATCTCTGTATCCAGCTGTTTTCTCTGTGGACGCAACAGAAAGTTTAAATTCTTGATGCATTTCATCCCTTAAAACAGATGATTGAAAGTCAAATGGGATAGAGAAAGAGGCATTTTTCCAAATCTGCCCACTAGCCAGTGGCTGGGTGCAGTTACAGGAGCAATGTGCTGCTCAGCTTCAGAGAGGGCAGAAAGCATTGCACAAACTTCTTCAGTGGCTATCATTGTTATTCCAAATTGTGATTGATATCATCCTGAGAGGCACTGCTAGCTATTTCTGATCATAAATACAGCCACCATGACATGCAGGCCATAGAGTGTGAAAGATTAGTGTAAAGTATAATATGAGGACCTGTGAGATTTCAGAAGAGATAAGTAATAATGTGGAAGAAATATAAACTAAGAATGAAGGATTAAGCAGATTAAGACTCTACCAAGGGCTTTAAAGTGATCCAAAATGACAGTTACTATATCTTTGAATGAGAAATCTTTGGCAGAAGATTTGGCTTGTCAGCAAACTATAAAATTGTATACAAACTAGCCCTTCAAAAATAAAAGAAAAATTGATTTCAGACAATGAGGTAAAACTTCTGCCACACTATTGCCTCTGGGTCACGTCACTTTTGCATAATTAGGGCATGAAAATTAACATCCTATTAAGTAAACAAAAACTCACAAAGGTTAAGAAAAGAGACAGACAAATGTAGTGTTTGGAGGATAGGGAGGCTCCAGACCTCAACCTGACCTTCAGCCATCTTTTGTTGGGAATGGCAGACCCCAGGGTCAAATAGCTACTTAGCCGGAGTTACACTCTGAGCCCACCCAGGCGCAGATACGTAGACTACTCTAACGTGTGCCTCTGCCATATGGTGGGCTACAGATACGCCCAGGCCACGAGTTTTCTTCTGAAGAGTCCTCACTGTTGGAAATTCACCAAATCCCTAGACTGGGGAAATGTCGGTACCATTCTGGAGAAACTAGCTAACAAGTATTCTACCTGTTATTCAAAGTAACTTGGTTTGATCAGAAAAGAGAATGAAAGTCAGATAAGACAACACTGATGCAAAGATTTGATCATCAATAGGATACCCATTTTTTTCCTAAACATCTTCATGCTCAGTGTGTAGTCTAAGGAAATGCCAATATTCATCTTCACTTTGCTTATCTTTGTGACAAAGTTTCATTAGAAATTGAGCTTTCTAAACTACTTACCTGATTTTTAAACATGCTGAAAGATACACAGCAAATTAAACTCTACAGAACTTGTCCATGCAAAAAAAAAAAAAAAAAAAAAAGGTCAAACTGGGTGAAAAGGTTTGGACCCCACAGAGAAACAAGACCTCAAATTTATCAAGGAAGCAAAATGCCAGAGCCAAGACACGGTACTTAACAATACACAGGTTTGGGTCCGTGGAAAAGAGGACACTGCTGAAAACACAGCTAAGGTCTTAGCGTGGTACACTTTGGTAACTGCCCGAAAGGGTTACAGCAGCCTTCAGTGAAATTTTCAGGTCTCTGTCACTTTTTGTGCATTTCTGTTAGAACTGCTCAAAAACTACTCTGCAACTTGCACCTTTGGATTAAAATCACATCTTTTTAAATATGAAACTTTTTTTTCCCCTGGAATTTATTAGTTTTGCTTAAGTATTATGATGATATTTTTTCATTAGTTAAAAAGAAACATATTTATATTCACTAAATGTTAGTGTTTCTTCCTGAATTTTCCAATTGCATGCCACCTAGGACACCTATCCAACCAGTACACCAGTCTTCCTGCTCTGAAATGGCAAATGGCCCTTTGTTGTGGGTGAGAATCGATTTTTTTTTAATAGAATCATATTTTTTTAATATTATTTGGGGTTTTACCATTAAAAGTCAAATCTTCTCAGAATGTTTATTCTGAAAGACAAATCATTTTTTAGTGGTAGACAAATGTCACTTTGCTGTCACTGAAACCTTACTGGTCACAATAAAATTAATTAACGCAAACCCAGCTAATATCTACTTCTCTCTCTTCACATCTCCAATTGGAAATTAAGATGTGCTTTGTTAGCAACTGATCCTAGAAAAGGAAAAAAAAACTAGCTTAAAACAAAAGTTCTCATTTTTGTCTAAGTAGTTGTCCACTTCTTTCATCCTCTTTTACTGGAGCAATGGAAATGGATACAGCATTCAAGACAGCTTAAAAAGGAAATAGAAACAGAAACAAAAACAGAAATAGAAAAAGAAATAATAGAAATAAAATATAGAAAAAAACCCACTTTTTTTCCAAAATTATTTTTTACTTCAATGGTGAGCCCTTTTTCCAAAATTGTCATCTAAAAATAGTATCAGTCACCAATACATACTGCTATAAAAGATCCTTTGACAGATTGATAAAAGCTAATACCCTTCTTTCCACAGTAAATGCTGACATGGTATCAGGAAAAAAGAACATATAAAATATTTAAAAATACCAAAACACTGACCTTTACACAACTGAAAGGTTAGCCTAGGTAAAAATCTTTGAACCTAGCTTACTTCATACGCTTAACAGATGACACTTCACTTAAGATCAGATTTCTAGTTTAGAACTGTAACAAATACTGACCATTATCCTATTTCCAAATTCAGGTCTCCATTACAAGTGAGCAACATGAATAACAGAGCTCTCTTGGACTCTATTTCAGTAGGAACTTGCAGTCATGACAAAATCACTTTTTCCTACTTTTTAGTTCCACATATGAAATCAAAACATCTTTAGAAATGCCCTCAGGTCACCAAATTTGCCTTGTTATACAGCAGTCGGTCTCTGCACAGAAAGTATCAGGTTGAATCACCAATAAAATACAGAATTATTTATGTACATCTTGCTCAATCCAGGCAACGTGCAATGTAGTACAAACAATAAATTTATGAGTTGCAAACTTTTTTTCAACATACCAAAAAAAAACACCAAACTTTTCTTTTCATACTAATCTAACTAAGCACAATGCACTACCACATAGGCACTTGTGGCACTCCCTTTGTTCAAGGCGAAACAATATCTTTAGGTCAATTGAATGCATTTATATAAGGTTACCTTTACGTTAACTGTGTGCTACTGTTTCTGTATGGACAGTGGCAAACAATGTGCAGGCGGTTCTGCAGATCTGAAAGAACGGTTGGCCTATCTTTGAAAAAAATCATTTAAGAATTGTGATTACAGTGATACTGTGTTATTCGGTCATGCCTGAAGACCTCATTAAATCAAAGTTCCTAGTGACATCAATGGCTATCTTGTCTGAGCAACGACTGATTAACAGTTGCGGGATATTAGTCCTGGAAGCTCATAATATGCATGAAGCCTGATACAAATTAGCTTGGTGCCAGCTATGACTGGACGCCATGTACAGTTTGCAAAAAGAATCTCCTGAAATCACTTGTATTTTAAGGTTTAGAATTTATAGGTTTTTACCATGCAAATTGCTTATTTCCATGCAAGTAGAAAGGACTGTGGTCTTGTGGTTGGTGGCTAGCACTTTGTGGGTTTACTGCATTTGTTTTAATATAGGAAAACTTCTAGAGCGTATTTGCATTGTGACATAATGTCTTAATTGTGTCTTGCAGAAATAATTGACCCAAATCAAGTTGCTGGACACTATATCTATTGGTTAATTAGAACTTTAAGATGCAACAAATAAAACATATTATTGACTTTTGAATCTTCAATCAAATAAATATTTACAGCTGCAATTTGCCAAAATTATTTACCTTTCAATAGCAGATCACAAAAAGTTTATGCACTACAGATTCCAGTGAATGTCTTGGCTGTCAATGAAATTACAAACAGAAATAAAAATAAGTGTTTAGGCTATCATTACAGTCTATAAATGGCTGATGTTGTTCTCCTTTAAAGATGTGTGATCTTCTGCATTAGTAGACTTTTTCAATGCATAATTGACCTTGAGATGGAGAATAACCTCACAGTAGAGCAGCTTTTCTTTTAGGGAACAATGAGTATAGATATTAGAGCATGTGCCTGTTGTCAATGATCATTGCTGAAATCTGCCTATACCACACTGGGACAATCAATTTTGTAAATGATTGCAATAATCAAGGAAATTGCCTAATTTATAAATCCTGGCATACAGCATTTTAATGGATTTCTACATTTTAATGCTGATGCTTTCAAAGCCAAATGAATTGTTGTCCAAGCTGTCACTACACAAAATGATAAAAACATTCAGTCTTGTGGGTAACTACTTCTCATGGATATTCAGACCATCAGGTACATAATCACTCATTAGTGAGATCTGTGATAGTTTCCAGTTACAGGCCAACAGCAAAAACAACACAGTTTCCTTATGAAAATGCCTTCTGGGAACTGAGAACTAAAATAGAGTATTACTGAAATAATACACTAAAAAATTTCCTAGCCTTCTTTGTCAAGACAGCACGCTGTTTTACCTTTTTTCTTTTTTTTTTAATTTTTTTAATTATTATTTTCCCCATAAATAAAAAAAAAGAATAATCTTACTTCTATAACTAAGAGGTAGCTCCAACAACTTTTTGACATCAGCACAGGCATTGTTTATATGCAAGAAAAAAAGCAAGACATGATGCCACAGCTGTGGCTGGTGGGTATTTCTACCTAAACCACCCTCCAAGTCGTTTTCCACCCTCAAGCCAGTTCTTCAGACTTAGTCGTACATGGATTGCTATTCTCAGTTAAACCTTGAGCAATTGATTTCAGCCAATAGTGGGCTGCCAGTGCTTTACTTACTGCTCAATCTCACTAACCTGACATTTATGGTGTACTGATTGGCCTATGTCAGTGGTGGTGGTTGTAAATTCACTTTGAAAAGCTTTGTGTTAACAGCCTTCAACCAGGCTCTGGGACGAGTATGAGCAGGCAAGCTGACAATTGCTCGACCTCCTGCCCTTATTACAGTGAGTAAATCAGGCTTTGAGCCATTAGGCTGGAGCCCGAGGCCTACACAAAAAGGATTGACATGACTAAAGGTCAACCTCTGTCACACATGTGTAACAATTTGGATAATGGAATTCTGTAACTTATCTGGAAAAGGTGCCGAATGCGTGACAGGAAGGTATACCCTTGGCTGAATTTTCCAGCTTTTACGTTAAGCAATTGCTCAAAGGTCTGCACTTTAAAGTCCTTGCACATTTGACGCCATGGAATCTAAGGGACAAAAGCCCACGGAGGCAGCTCTGCAAAATACTGAGCATCACCACCACCTGGAAAAGCTCATAGCGTGGTTTCACCTTGTCAAATCTATAAAAAATACATTGTTGGCATCAGGTACTGTTGGGACATACGTATCGGACATTAAACTGCTTTCATGCACCAATTTTGAATCAAAAGTCAGTAGAAATAATCAACTGTTAATGGTGGCATTAATTAATTTTAATTTGGGGCCTTACAAACTAGATTTCATCCAACAGTAAAAATGGCTTTTATTAACTATTAAAAAAAAAAAGGTCAAATATTTCCATAATATTGGTGATTGGATCATTTTTCAGCTATGCAGAAAGGTAGTGGTCAAATAAGGACAGAATTGAGCTTTTTATTTACTTGTGTTCTGCTTCAGTATTTTTGCATATTACATAATGAAATCTCCAAGGTGAGATTATGTGCCATGGAAAAACCGACAGTCCCTGCATGATCTGGCAATTTAGAAATTTTTTTTTTTTCTGAGAATAGCGTGTGTCCAGACGCGTGCATGTTCCATGCAGTCCACAGAACTATTATTTTCAGTAACACTGCTAAAATTCTGGGGCTGTATCCAACTCCAAACACCAAAGTTTAGTCCAAACTTCACTTTGTGACATAGAGAGAGAATCTGTCCCCATGTCAAATTAGATTTATTTTGTTTCACTTGTGCTTAGGCTTATTTATCTGCCAGGCATACATTAGATGCCTGTATATCTATTGTAGATATATGTAGATCTGTTGTAGATCACTCTGTAGATTGAATGAACATACAAAAGACATAGATGTACAGGAAGATAATGTGTGAGAAAGTCTTATAAAAATCACAAGGTTTCTAAAAGAAACATCAAGGTTTAGTTTAGCTTTTCTAAGAACAAAAATTACCAAATATAAAGTACCTTACCATATCCCTTTGTGATCAAACCAACTTTGCATCGACTCTAAGAAAAGAATCTGTAACATACAGAAGTTATTTGGAAAAATGTGATACTAAGTGATCCAGAAGTACGAGTGATAGCAAGCTGCTCTGTAGTGGCTTAGTGCAATTCTCTCCTGAGCTACACACATTAAGCAAGCTGTGGCAATTCATACTGAATTTACAGCTTAGCAAGCTACTGAACACAACATTACGTATATTTCCAGTAGGCAGTATGCAAACCTAAAATCCATGTAAAACTAAAAATTATTGTGCTTTTTCAATAGAAAATAAATGCAAGGGTGATAAACAATGCAAAATCCTCAGAAACGGCAAAACAAGAAAGTAACAGAATGGCACCAGCTGTTACTCTACATAATTTAAGATATAATAGTAGTATAACTAAGGAGTTTTTTCAAGACAGAATTATTTGAATTTCATGAACATGACAATGTTGAAACAAGGCTGACAAGTAGTCTAGAATACTAGATGATGGATTGCTGAGAAACATAATTTTCACTTTAATAGAACGACGGCATGCGCATAATTCTATCCCCCAGTGCTTTGCTCTAACAGTGAATTTAGTCCAAAACTACAGGCTTGAGAATCTGAATACAAATCTATCACTGCAGCTGGAGTGAGCCCTTCATTTGAAAGGTGAGGATTCTCTGTGCATATTAGTTTTTTTAGAAATGTACAGTAGTGCTGCATGGGCTCTGGCCAACAGGCATCACAGCAAAATGCCTCTTCTTGGTCCATATGAAGTTAAAGACAATGTTCTCTTTTACTTCAGTTGAGACACAAAAAGGCCAATAAGTACCCAAATGGTACTTTATTAAGATGACAGGCACACTTTCTAGTAGCATCAGTCAACTGAGGGGTGAGGGGAGAAATTTTTAAGGGAAAAGTCAGTTACACTGGTTTACCATTTTGTATTCATAATGAACACCCAAATATATGTATTTTTTGCCCATCCCTGTAAGAAAAGTGGTATATGAAAAAACATTTCTCCCAGAAATGCTAACCTTGAATTAAGTCAAGCAAAAATAAAGTGAAATAATATATTTGACCTTCTTGGACTATTCCAAGGAAAAAAAAAAAAAACTATTTGACCTCTGACCAAATAAATAAATAAATAAGACAGCAAACTCTTTATCAGGCACATGAAGAAAAGGAAACTGTAAGACTGTATCCTTTGATATGTCTGTCAGTAAAAGTTTTTTCATCTAAACTACATTTGAAGGGGAAAAGAACATTTACAAATTGGATGTTTCCAGAATTCACAGTTTAAAGTTTGGATCCTGAAAAACTTCAACTACCAACATGCAGTTCCTTTTAAACTTCTTTATTTCCTTCTAATAGAGTTTAAGTGGATATCTTATACTTTCCTTAAGTCTACTCTTATTAAATTTTGATGTTAAACAGAAAGGGGAAACCATGTGCAACTAGATTAATTTATCTCCAGGGAGTAAGGACACATTAATAATTGAGATAATGTTTTCATATATGTTGGAATAGAGTGTGCCTTTTCACTTCTTTATTAGAAAAAACATTAGGGAAAAATTATCTCATTCTCATCAGTAAGACCTAATTGCTGAGAAAGTCTTTGTTTGCTTTGCAATAACAAAAGAATTATTTTCACTACTTCAAAAAAAAAAAAAATGGGGGGGGATCAGAAATATTATCAAGCACTGCTGGAAAAAATGCCTGTATTACCAAAGAGAGTGTTTACTTAATACACCCAGTCCTGTTTTTGTTTTAAACAAATCAGAGTTTATTGTATTTTTATAAAATACAAGCAAACTCTGGGTTGGCTAGAAGTGGGCCAAAGGGGAAAAAAAAAGCACTACAACTGAAAATGACTGATATTTTTGGCTTTCTGAAAGGCTTATCTATCTGTAAGTTATAAAAAAATATCTTGGATGATTGTGAGAGAACTCTATAATTCGCCATGAACACCCATAGGTGTCAAGGCCTGTTGTGAGGTAATGGAATGGTATGTAATTTAATCTGAATCGTTGTACATTGTGCTATACGGATTATGTACAAAGCTAACATCGAGTGCATGGTGGGAACACTCGTGCAGACAGACTGAAGCATATTTCCGTAAGGTTGAGCTATACATCAAATGCAGTGCCTCTGATGTTTCCCACAACAAAGAGTTTTTAAAAAAAAGCCACCAAAGCAGTAACTATTCTTGAAAGTCTTTGGAATAGCACTTCTATTTGTCTGGTGTACACTGAAAACAAAGAACTGTAAACTAAAACAAGTATATATCAACTTGACTTTACAGTGCTGAGAGCAAAATGTGAAAATGTTATTGCAATACTAAGAAAGAGAAGTTCCCTCTTTAAGGGCCTTCAAGACCTAATGCTGAATAACTGATCTGTAGACAGACATATTTGCAGATATCTTGAAAATATTAGTGGAAGAGAATTGACTAAAGTCACAAAATTATAAAGGGACAGTGGTGAGTCATTCCTTTTTCAGTTTCAGTGATTTTATCCACACTGCTATACAATATAGACTAAAAGAATACAGTCTATTCAGATACATACTTTCATTTGCTTTTATTTATTTTCATAGGTCAGGTTTTGTAAAATCACACACACTTTCTGACTACTTTCTTTTACTATATTTTTCTTTATTAAACATTTGTTCTGTGATAGATAAAACACACCAAATTGAAAGTCAAAACAAACGAGAAACAGCCAAAACTTTAGCTAAAGCTTAGAATATGTGCTTCTTTGCTAACAGTTTTTGTCATTAATTCAAGACAGAAATAATTCAAGACCATGAGCTGCCCAACAATACATTAATATAAATTAAATTTAATTATTATTTTAAGATAATTCACTGAAAATACGCGCACTCTTTTTGCTAGCCAACAGGAAATCTGTGTTGTGTGTTAAGAACAGAAGAGGTATTCCACAAAACAACTCAGCTGAGACCTGCTGATGGCCTCAATCTGACACACACAATAGTATTATTTCTTATTTTTGCTTAACATCTTTTTGTTCTTTGCTTTTAGTTTTTCTTTCATTGTTTTAAAACAGTTTTTAAGTTACCTGAAATCTGACTAAAAAGTCTTGCCTTTAAAAAAAACATATTGTCAAGATTTGCAACTTAACTTGCATAAAATTTTTTCATAATTGAAAAAAAAATGATCACGTAAATATGGACAATGTAAAATTCTCTGAGTCCATTTATTTTATCGAAATTTTAATATTTCTTGTAATCTGTGCATCTGGCAAGCTCATTTTACTATTATATGTTCTGTTAATTAGAATAGTCTAAATGACAGTATCCCCTCAACAATTAAAATAATGCCTCCAACATCAATATAGAGGGTCCCATAAAAAATATTTTATTGATAACATATCCCAAAATTCTCTCATTATAATCACTGGACTTTGGTAGGAACAGATTTAAGACCAAATCATCAGTATATACTATACAAGAGAAATTCCATCTCCACTGGAGGCAACAACAAAACTTCCAGTGATTGCAAGTCATCCAGTTTTCTTGAGCACATAGAAGTGTGTTCTGAGACTGACCTTTTACTCTTTAATGTGAAAATATCCCTGCCACAATGCTCTGTTGGGTAAAGACTTTGAGACAAAGACCTCAACATTTTATTTACTATTTGTTTGTATATAGGAAAAGCATAGGGACTCCTATTCCACACCACCAAATATCTTTCAAAAATTCATTCACTTTTACTCTATACCCACTGAAGACAGCAAAAACACTCTGCATCTTCGTGGACTCCTTACATTCTGAAGATTCGGATTCGGTCTTGATGAGCAAATACCAGCTGCAGATCTATGGACATGTTTCTACGACTCACTGTAGCAGTTAGTCTCAAGAAGAGCAAAAGCTGCAGCTACAGAGGACTAAGTAGAACTAAAAAAATCACACTTTTCAGCACAGATCAAGGAAAAAATGAATGGAAAGTACTAGGAAGAAAGTAAGCTGTTTCTGACACACAGGGATCATGCCTTTTTCCTAGCAGTCATCACTGTTACCCTCTTAAAGACAGTGACGAACACTAAAAAAATAAATAAAACAATCTGGGGGGATGTGAAAGTGGCTTTCACACAAAAGCATTGGAAGCATCATTAGGGGAATGCACAGTCAGTACAGGACCAGAGTTGAACTACACTGTGAACCAGCACTAATACCTTCACTGTGCAAAGAGCAAGGCTGTAGAATAGACCCCTGCCCTTGCTTCAGCAGCTTTCTCAAACTGCCTATGGGTCACAGCCATGGTGCAGTATGCCATCTCAACCCACAAGTGCTACTCTAAGATGATACAGCTGGTGCTGTGACCAGAGAGCTCCATCAGCTCTTGCTATTCAGGTCAAAATGTAGAAAGCATTGGGGTTTGTAAGCTTCAAACTTCCCTGGCCATGCCTCTCTGCTCCTCCTCACAGCATCTGCAGCACTCTGCTCTTCTGCAAACCACAGTGATATCCACTGGTTTCCTGGCTACCTTTAGTGCTGCAAGGCTCTTGCTTGCACTGTTTATATTTTCAAATCTGTTTGCTCAGCTTACTTAAATTGTGGGTTTGTCTGATTGTTTTCATGGCTAGTGGACAGTGCTAGTACTACATACAATTGCACGCCATGTCTACTTCAAAATGATCAAATTTGTCAAGGAAGGAAAGATGATAACTTACTTCCCAGAGATGCTGAGTGTTCCTGATGGCACCTGCTTGAACCTTCTCTGGCAAGAGCAGGATTCCCTGGAAGGGCCCAATCCAGGTGCCCTGCTGAATCCTCTGTGCCGCACAAATGCCATAGGCAAGGCCAGGCACAGTGCTGGTGCACAGACACACTTCCCGGGGCAGGTCCCGGAGCCACTCTGGGATCTCAGGTGGAGGGGCTGCTGCGGCTGCACTGCTGGTGCCCACAAGCCGGCGCAAGGAGTGGAGCGGCCCGTGCATAGGGCACTCACCGTTGCGGTTGTCAGCACACATGTCACATCCTGAGGGGCAAAGAGGGAAAAACACCATCAATATGGTGCTGCTGGCCACCACCATCACCAGTGCCATGGGCAAGATCATGCAGATCCCTGTGCTTTTCCTGTCATTTCATGGCAGCTCAGCACTCACAGACCGTGACCCTTTGTGCATAGCTTAGGATGGTTTTCCTAATCTCGCCAAAGCCCTAAATAAGAAATTCCAAAGGCTGAGCAGAAACCCTGCAGACAATTTGCAAGCCTGGTGTGTTCACTCATTGGTGTGCCAAGACTCATTTATTTTAACACAGTTTTTTAAGATTCATTTTTTTTGACTAATATAAATAGCCCATTCAAACCACCCCAATGTGTTTCAGCAAGACATTTTAAAGCACAATCAGAGTGTCTTACCAGTCCCTCTCATTTGCCTCACCACAGCTCAGCCCAAGGGTTTATTTGGAACAGGATTTCATTTAATCCTTATTTTAAATGAACATTCACTCTGCTTTTTACAGTAACATGTGTGTGCATGCCTGCTTGTTTAGAAAATAAAATAAATAAACCAGAACCTCATGACTGACAAATTTGAGCATGCACGGACATTTACTTTCTTAAAGCCAAATTTAACCTTAAAACTGAAATTATGTAGCAAATATTACTGATTCCTAGCACACATAAATATTTTTTTTGAATAATTGAGTAGGAATGCATGTTCTTTGCCTGTTATATGTAGCTGAGGCTAGGGGGAAAACAAAACAAACAAACAAACAAACAAAAAACACTACCAAAAACAGCATATCTGGATTTTTGAACAAATTCCATGACAAAAGATCAGTTTGTAAAAATGTTCATTTTCCTAACTGTTTTAATAACAGATGATGTGATTCTATTTTGGGAAGATCCTACAATCCTTTTTCTTTCCTAAGAAAAGAAAATTTTGTTTAAATGTTTCCACTGCACACTATTGCACATGCCATGAATGTTCATCTTCCAGGAAAATGTTTCATGTTCAAGAAATCTGGAGATATGTTGAGTTAACAATAAATCAATTGAAATAAGTTACCATCTTCTGCACATTTCACTTGTGTAGCGCAATAAAGGTTTTCATATAAATTTATTCCAGAAACACAAAGAAAAAACAATAACTATGTCGTAGTACTCATGTAGCAAGTCCCACGTCTTTCCCCTAATAATTTTATAGAACTTGCACCCTTCTTATAAAAACAGAGCACAGTATTCACTACAGAATCTGGAGTTTCTTGGTCTATGTCACAGATTTAGACTTGCTAGATTGCCTGTAACCACAGTTTCAATTCTCAGGGGGCCTGACTCTGATGTTCTTCCTTCTGAGGTGGATGTACTGTGTATTAAGTAGGCTTCTTTCCTACAGATCCTTCAAAAGAAAACCTTCCACTCAATTCAGTCAAACCTAGTAAAGGATAATAAAAGATGCATTTTCAAAATGTGACTTCTATGTGCATTCTCCAATTTCAGACATGCTACCTAAGCACTCTTTCCTGTCATCATCTTTTAAATTCTACCATACAAAAATGGTGCAATCAGGAACATGAAAGTATTTGTTACTTACACGTGGAAGCTAATTTCCCTCAAAATCGTTACACCTTCTAGTCTTTCAGGAAATGCATGTGTCTCTACCTGGTGCTTGTCTGTCCAAGTTCTCCATCAGTATCATCAATTACAAATCTTAGCAGAAAGCAAGTCATCAAGCCCTGAGTTGCACATCACTCTGACAGCTGCCCCTGCAGAAGAAGGTCTGCCTATGAAACTTGCCCCCTGCTATCCCTCCCTAACAAGTCTGGGCAGGAGGCAGGAAGGACAGGAGTTGGCCAGCACGGCAGGATAAAACCCCCTAGTGGGGACACCGCTTACGTTGGGCATAACAACTTCTGGCTGGAGGGTGAAATTTTGCCTTGCCTTAAAGACATACTCCCTGCCGCAAAACGATTCTTCTGTTGGGTTAAGCCGCAACTGCAGAAGGGTTTTGCTCACTAAGACGCGTCAATTAGAGGTGGTTGGAGGATGAGATTTGCAAGACCCGAGGGAAAATGTTTCTGGCTGGTTCTGAGAGAAGATTATTATGCAGCAGATATTCCTACAGCCAGTTCCAGGCATGATGAATAAAAGGCAGCAAGTACATCCCGGGAGTTTTTTTGTTTTGGTTTGATTTGGTTTTTTTGTTGTTGCTATTATTTCCACAGCTACTTAGGAAAGTGAGGTATCACCACAGCATCTTTTCTTCCCTTTCCTCTTCAAAACCAGCCATCAAAAACCTCTGTGTTTTTGCCATATCCAAAGATGCTAGGGGCAGTACTGGAGTTTGGCATTGGAGAACACATAGGAAAGGATCTTAAATAGGAAAAGAGAAGAAAGAAAAATAAAAACCAAACCCATAATCCCAAATAGTTTGGCATGTGATACACTTTAAGCAGATTATGGCTGAACACTATAATCTGTAGTTGGATTTGATGACTTTACAGATCTTTTCCAACCTAAATGGTTCTATGATTCTATGAATCTGGCATTTAACTATGCAAGTTAGAAAGAAAACATCTGACAGGAAAACTGAGGACTTAAAGAGATGATGTCTAACAATGATGACAATTAGCACCCAGGGCAGGCCCTTGAATTTGACCTGTTTGCACTCTTTGACCATCTTCTAGATGTGTAACTCTCCTCATAGCCATTTGATTACTAATGGCTTTCTTAGAGACACCATGTCTCTGGAGAAATTTACATTAAACATTCTAAGACATCTTCATGATGCCACTTAAATAATTTCAGCGACAATTTCCTGCATCCTGCCACAACATATATGCACAAGCTTTTAATGCACACACATGTACCTGCCCAGAACAAGAATTTCTTCACTTTGTCCTGACAATATGGGGGCATGAGTGTCGGTTAAACATTTTATTTCTACATTTCCAAGAAAAAGAAACTAAGAAATTGTCAAGGACTATAAACAAACCCTGTGTCACTGTCATTTATTACAGAAAGTCACACATGGTGATATTTATTTTCCACTGTCCAAAAACACTAGTAATGTCTTAATGCTTGGCAGTCACAGTATCTGATCCCTTGCTGTGTTCCTTTCTCTTTGTCCTGCCAAACTTGAAAATTTGGAAAATGGAACACCTTTTGAAACTGCTTTGGCTAATGGCTTGTTGATGAGGGGGGAAGAATCTGCCTTTAATACTAAGCAGTACTGAACTTCTTCTTAGTTCTATGTTTTATACATGTATATATTTATATATAAATTATACATCTATTATAAATTGATACATTTATATATTTTATACATCTTTAGTCATTATGCAATTGTACAAATTAAATTTTTAAAAATTCTCATAAATGTTATAGGGAGTGGAACCCCTCCTAGACATATTTTGTCATGCCTTGAGTAAAAAGGCTACTGTGCATCTTTTCCTCTTCTACTACTAACTTTTGCATAATACGTGGAAGCATCCATTTAAAGACCATCACTGTAGGCAGTGGATTCCTTTGCCTCAGAGGACAAGGGAAGGATGTCCTTAGTATCAGATAGGAGGAAGAAGCAAGAACTCCAACACTTGCACACTACCCTGCCCCATAGATAGAATCAACAACATCATGTTCATGTATCCTGCAGAGAACAGTGGAATACAATGCACTAACTCGCTTAATAATACATGGAAAAGAAGGGAGGAAGGAGATGGAGAGGGGAAGTGTTGTGTTCCACTGATATCACTGAAGTCTCCAAACTGGATGGCAACCCATGCAGGTGTGGGAATTTCACATAAAACAGGCACACTTGTACAAGTGTGAACCTTCCAGAGAACTTCCACACAGGGCAACAAGAAGAGATGTACTGTTCCCTTCCTCCTGTTTCGGCCTCGAAGAGCAGCTGTGTGAGCACAGGTCTTCTCCAAGGACATCTGGAATTAACATTTCCACTGTCTGTAATAGCATCAGTCAAGCCCTAAATCAAGCCAAGGAGCAAGAAATGTGAGAAAATTTAGGGAATTGCTAAAAATGGAAAAAGAAAGTAGGACTGCAGCCGGAGCAGAGCATCTCCTGATAAAATTTGGAGATGTAGAAGGTAAGGTCAGTGGGAACGCTCTACTGCAGGGCCAGATATGGCCAAACACTTTGGAAGGAGATCAGTCCCTCACTTTATACCTTCATACTCTGTAGACAGCAGGATTAAGGAAAGGAGGAAGCAAGAAAAAAAATTAAAGGATTTTCTAGTGGAGCTGTTTGATATGGCTCTTTTGGAAGAACTGCATTATGTTACTGTTTATGTGCCTCCATAAAAATGAATACGCTGTAATGCCAGCACTGTAACTCCATATGAGTACACTTAAAAGTACTAAAACCAAGCAAAAGGACATATCATTAACCCAAACCAGAATTCTAAACACTCTTCTCTTAGGTTGGTTTAATCCAACCTAAAAAACACTACTACTGCATGCTTGAAAGGAAATTTGAAAGCAGAAAGCTTTTGTCAGTAAAAGGTAGGGTTGTAACCAGCAAACCAGCTGTAACAATAAATGAAAGAAATACATTTTTGTCTCAGCAATAATATGCTTCAAAGGTGCAGTTATACTGGATACCTGCAGTTTGCTGGTATTAAAGAAGGGTGGCCTCTGACCCTCTGCTTCATAATTCACCGCAAGCATGCAGGTATCCAGTGTAAGTGGCCATCATTTCACATGGTATTACTCTCTTGCAAGTATAAATCACCACAGCTGGCCCTGCATCCCTGTCTGGGCCTGGGTACCCAGCTAAGCAGGAGGGTGGCCTGGATGAGACAGTACTCTTTGCTTTCCTGAGGGCCAGAGTTTTCCAGGGGATCACAGCCTCCCTTGTACCTCATTGCCTCATCAACGAGATGGTATCAACCTCCTTTTACAAAATTAATAGCAGTTTCCTGCAGACAGCCTGACTCGAGGTAGACTTTCGGGGGAACAAAACACAGATGCAGTTTCTCCTCGCATTCCCTGTATTTATATGCTTTTCTATGCTTATTTATTCCAAATACTCGTTTCAGGGAGCGGGACTAAGCTCAGCCTGCTGCCCCAGGGGCTGGATGGCGGCCCGGGGGGGCCGAGTCGCCGCCGACGGGTGAAGACCCACGGCCGGCACGGGGTCCCGGGGGCCCGACTCCCTCCTTCCCCGGGCTTTTCGCCCCTCGCTGCCCCTCGTTCCTCTCGCCGTTCCTCCGGCCGAGCTCCGAGCGCCGCCGCCGCGGGGGAGACGAAGTGGAGCCCTCGCTCCTCTCCCGCACCGGCCCAAGATCCGCCGCGAGGTCCGAGACCCAGCTCGGGGGTCAGACACACCCCGCGCCAGATCCTCAGGAGAAGATGTTGTGCGAGGGCCGTCTAGGAGCCCCGGGATGGGTCAGGGCGGCCGTCCCGCTTGTGGAGCGGCTTTCAGGTTATTTTTAAGACGCAGGTGGGGTTCAGGTAGAGGGAGGTGGGCTTTATTTTCCCTGCCTTCTGCAGAAGGTATGAATGAATTGAATTTCTGTGTCAGGTATGAGAAGGGTAGGAGAATATTGTGTGTAGATAAACCTTGCCACCCTCTGCCCCTGAGAGACCCCCATATACAATGTAGAGATGATGAATTGGCTCTGGGAGAGGAGATCGAAGTTCAGTCCGCACCGGCTCCACTCTCTCCTACAAAACTATAGGGCAATTAATTGTGGCTTGTCCCCTCATCCTTCATCTCCTGGTGGCATATATCGATGGAGATTACTGCTGATGGACCATTTTATCACCCTAAATAAACAGTCACCACCTTCTCTAACCTCAATCTAATGTATGGCTATCTGCTATGTTTAAGGGTTCTGGGTAACTAATGATGTAAAATAGCTAAATCATACAGGTTACCAGAAGCCTAGAGGGGAAAAAAATCCAAATATTTTCCACACCGATCCACTTCACAGCATGTTATATATACACTGTCTCCCCGTAAATTGAATGGGAAGAGGCGTGCAAAGTGCCTGGTCGCGTGACACTTCAGTTTTACACAGCGTATTTATTATAGTGGCAGGTTGGTGGTTTCTGGTGAAGGCAGAGGAGTCTCAGACTTCTCATTGAGCAAGCCTCTTTCCAGCAGCTAGGGGCAAGCCTCCACGGGGGCAAGCCGGCCCCGCAACCCCCAGACTCATCTCATCCTAGGAGCTCTCCTGCTGGCCTCCCGAGCGCCCCTCCCCCAGGGTCCAGAAATACCCTCATTCTTCCAGATTCAAGGCTGTGAAGCAAACGGTCCCCAGCCGTCTGCCCCATTATCAGGGCTTTAACATAATCCCCTTTACTTTCCTGGGAGTAAAGACTGCAGGGCCCTAATTAGGGGTTTGTGTCTTGATTGCTTTTTATTATTATTATTATTATTACTATTTTTCCCTAGCTAACCCACTTTCAATTTAAAATAGTTACACACACA
>VZRE01005529.1:15937-27517 GCA_013396775.1 Cephalopterus ornatus | reverse complement strand
AGCTCCCAGTGCTGAACCTGCGCCTCCCCGGGGTGTCTTTAGACAACCCTGACCTCTGGTCTCGCTTCCCAAGGCAGAGTGGTTTGTGCGCGTCCCTTCTGTCTCCGCAGAGTTTGTCTACGGTCTATTTGTTACTATTTCTCCTTTGGTTTTTTTTTCTTATTCTTTTTAAAAATTATTTTATTTCTTCCTCCAGAATGTAGAGATGCGGGGGGAAAAGGAGGTTTCAACTACTGCCTCCTTCTTCCTCTTCTCTCAGGCTTTTTCATTATTTAGAGGAGTAGTGCTGAAACAAATCACATTGACCATTTAGGAAGCGATCAAACCTTTATAAAAATCCATCGCCTACAAATCGATTGGTGAATATTTGCTAGGAATTTGTTCAAAAGAAATAAATAAGGAGGGTAAGTGTATTAAATGCAAAAGGGGAACACGGTAGTGTTTTTCTTCATTGATTAATGACCTCTAAAATAAAACAAGCGAGAAGAGGAGCCAAGATCGATAAATTAACTACCCAAATTCATCATTTTCCCTGCGATTGTTTCTTTTTCCCTTTTAGGGTGTTTGGCTGGGTTTTGGGACTGGAGTTTTTTGAATTTTTTGTTGTTGTTGTTGTTGCTTGGGTTTTGTTTTGTAAATAGCACTCAAGAAAGATGTCCACCTCTTTGAAAACTCGAAGGCTTTATTTTACCCCGGGAGTATAAAAAGGAGCTAAACCCCCTTTAGAAAGTGATTGAATCGGGGACACCCTATCTGATTTCGTTTGACACACAATTAAAAAGTTTGCCTTTCATATTAATTAATTCTCCTGATCTGGGGAAGATAAATGGTCGGTTACCTCTGACAGGAGTCCGATAAAGGATTCAGCAGCTTTCCTTCTTGCCCTAGGCGTCTCCTCATTCTAGTTTTAAGGTCATGAGCGGCCGAGTTAATAATTCATTAATATAGACATTTATTCAGATGGGATTCACGGGGATTCGCTCTCTCCTACATCTCACCGTTTGGATTTCAGTTCCCCTCGAAGAGCAGAAGAGGGGGAGGAGAAGGGATGGAGGAAAACTCTATACAGTGGTCCTACACGGACCTATTTCTACACACGTGGTTAAAACGTAGTCCTCCCACCGAGAGCCCGCCCGGGGCAGCCCCGCCAGGCGCTGCTCCCCGGGCCCAAGCAGCGGCCAAGGGCCTGGTGGCACCGCCGCCTCCCGAGCGCTTCCCGAACTGAAGCCACGCATTTCCCTCCCCTTTCTCCTTCCCCGGAATTAGAAGGCGGCCGACGCACGGCAAGAGTAGGTGAAACTGCCCGAAAAAGGTGCTGGCAGCGCGGCCCGGGGCCGGGCGCGGGGTGCAGGGCAGACGGGGCTGCGCGGGGCCGAGCGGGCTGTCGGTGCCGGGGGTCGTGCTGGGGATCGCCGCCTGTCCCCGCCGCCCGCGGGCGGTGCAGAGCCGGGAGGGGCCCCCGGGGGGCGCCCTCGGCCCCGCCGGCGGAGCGGAGCGGGAGGGGTCGCGGCCGGGCCCCGGGATGAGACCCCCGGGCCCCGGGATGAGATCCCCGACCCCTGGAATGTCGGTCCAGGGACTCGGGACAGGCACCGTGCTGCCTTCTCCACGGCCATGCTGAGGGGCGGCGGGTACCGGGATGCGCTGGTGCCTGGGACACCCGAGGGATGAAGAGGTCCTCCAGGAAAGGGGGCCGTGTCCCTTCCTTGGGACCAGGTAGTGGGAGGCTGGCCGAGGATGTCTGCTGCGGACCACTGCTTCCGGTAGAAGGGAAAAAACCTGGCCACGTGGAATTGGACAGGGATTTTTAAATGATTTGGCAATGGCTACAAGACAGATGCCAGCCAGATCCATAATGACTTTCTGCTGCTATTGACCTGATACGGATGTGAACTAGTGACCCTTGGGGCGAAATGTGCTATAGTCTATTACCAATTCCCCCAGCCACCAAATCCTCCTCATAGACAGATTCAAATATTTATGTCCATCAACAAAACAAACTCTGTTCCAAGCAAGACATGCTGCAGATGGGATGAGAAAAGGAATTCTCAGCTGTAAAGACCAAGTAAAAATAAATCAAGTCAGTATACAAAGAAAGCTGCACTAAACCATGACAAATTTGGATTAATTTCATTCCTAATTTCACACACAGTCCGTCTGAAAGTATTCTCAATTATTCAAGAATTAAATTAACTATTCAAACATAAGTTTTGTGTTTAGTCTTTTTTCTTTTCTTTTCTTTTTTTTCCCCCTAAACCCAAAACCACTATTAAATCTATAATTCAGTACATTACGATGTTTTTCCAGATGGGATTACAGAACTTAAAATCTATTCTCTGGGTGATAACAGGTTTAATAAGCAGAATACTTTAATAACCTCTGACATCTTTAAGCACAGCTTTTGAGATTTTTTTTTATTTTATTTCTGCATGGCTGAGTGCACACTCTTACATGTACATCATTCACCACAAATTCAGGAAAAGTGTAAAGGAGCAGTCTGAAAGGCAGACCTCCTTTACAATCCCTGTTGTCAAGCCTTCCAAAATCAACCAACTCAACATTTTGAATGCAGCACTAGGTGGCTACTTCAAGGAGAGAAATGTAGAGAGTTTACTTTATCTAAAAGTAGTTCTCAGAAATACAGAATCTATTATATATGATTGTTTGCATGTGACCTATGAATGATAAGGTCTGGACAAAACTCAAGAATAGTGGTATTTTAATATATCATATTGTCATAAGAATAATGTGGATTTGCCATAATATTTGCAGAAATAAATGGAAATTATAGGGTTCTTTTCTGACTTTGGTGTAGCATCATAATCATAACACAATTTTTTTAACAGAAAACCCCCACACTTTATGCTTTCCACTTAAATGCTACTTCACAACTTACAACTTTCTAACAGATTTCTCTAGGCCTGAACTCTGGTAGCTTGATTTTTTTGTTTGTTTGTTTGTTTTCATTTTGTTTTGGGTTTTTTTTCCTTTGTAAATCACTGCTGAATCTATTGATGGGGAAAGAAAAGACTGTTAGGCTCAGGGAATAAAAGTTTAAAACAGGGACTGTGTCTTCTCTTGCTTTATGTACCACCTGGTAAAAGGTTGCAGGAACAATTCTGAAATACCTGCCCTGCTAATATTCTTTTTTTCTCACTGGACTATGGGAGATGATTTTTTTGCATAAAATAAGCTCATCTGTCTGACTAACTTCCATAAGTCAAATTCTGGAATATAATTGTCCATTCTGTTATCATTATTCAGGGATAGTCATTTTGGTTGTCATGGTTTAATCACACACAGCAGCCCCTCACTCACTCCCCCACCAGAGGGATCAGGGAAAGAATTGAAAGGGTAAAAGCCAGAAAACTCATGGGTTGAGATAAAGACAGTTTCATGAGGAAAATAAAAGCTGTACACACAAGCAAAACAAAACAAGGAATTAATTCACTGCTTCCCACGGGCAGGCAGGTGTTCAGCCCCTCCAGGAGAGCAGGGCCCCTGCAGCACGTGTGGCAGTTACTTGGGAAGACAAACACCATCACTCCAAACATTTCCTCCAACCTTTCCTCCTTTTCCCCACTTTATATCCTGAGCATCATGTCCTACACTATGGAATATCCCTTTGGCTAGTTTGGGCCACCTGTCCTGGCTATGTGTCCTCCCAACTCCACATCCAACCCCAACTTCCTTGCCAGTGTGGCAGTACAAAACCAGAAAAGGCCTTGGCTCTGTGCAAGCCCTGCTCAGCAATGACAAAAACATCTCTACTTTATCAACCCGGTGTTCAGCACAAATCCAAAAGACAGCTCTTCTGTGAAAAAAATTAACTCTACCTCAGCCAAAACAAGTACATTAGTAAACTTTTGTGCGTAGAGAAGGAATTGGGGAGAGAGTAATAGCTCTTTTGAAAGAGCTGTGTGATGTGTATCATTAATACTGTGAAAAATGTCACCAAATAGAAAATTTTTAGCTACTACAACAGCACCTCACAACCAATAGAGTTTACTAGGAAAATGAATAAAACTGAATAGCATATGAAGACGAACTCTCAAGGAGTACTCTCTAAATCAAAAATATAAATACTCCAGTAACTGCAGCAAAGTATTTGCCACTCCACAACAGTTGCTCTAGTGCAATTTCTGAATCTTTAGAACACAGATGTTTGTTTCAGTTCTTCATGTGGTTAAGCACTTTCCATAAAGTTACCTAGGTTCTTGGCAACTGATATCCAGAACTGAATCCAGAATTACAGCTACTCAAAGAAAAAACGATATAGATAAAACAACTGGCTTTTCAATAGAGAGCAAACATACTGCACTTGGCATTTTTCTGCAGCAAGGCTTACTTTCTAACATCCTCCAGTGTGAATTATTCACAGCAAAGGAGCCAAAACCAAAATAGCCGATGTATGGAAATACATGGAATGACCATACACTGTAGGCTAAAAAACCTACCTGAGCACCCCATTGTGAAATCCTGCACTCTTCCCTTCTGACTAAAAGAATCAGTTTTTCTAGTTTCCTGTTTGCCTTCTGACAACCAAACTGACCTTATTATTTCACCTTGTGCACCTGTGCTAAATCTATACTGGGAGCTAACTCCCTTGTTTGGAGAGAGCAAATAGGATTTCTGTAGCCTTCATAGTTACTTGGCCTCTATCTAGCTGAACTAATATTTAAAAAAAAAGAGACAACTCTAAAAAGCAAAGCTGAGCTGTTCCACATTCTGCCTGGAACAGGTTAGGTGTTCTACATTGGCAGTGCAAGTATGAATTTTTTGGTCTAGAAAGAGGAAAGCATAGATTGAAAAGAAACACTTCGGTCACCAAGTTTGCTACACTGATGTTGGAGGCAACTGTGGAATAGGTGTTCAGTTCAAAAAAGTTAAAAAATAAATCTTCTCTTTCTACTGTACCCTCTCCTTCTTTCCCCCAAAATACTCAATAACAATCTTGAGGCTTTCAGTAAAAAAGATGGGGAAAACCCCCATAAATCTCCAGAATACAATGCACCATAGGTAAAGAAATGGAAAGACAATTGATGCTTTGGACCTCAGTGCTTTGGCACTGAGAAAAGAGTTGGTCAAGCAAAAATGCTCAGCGAACAGAGGAAGTAAAAATGTCCAGTGGAAAGGTTCCACTAGACCAAACCATAATGGTCAGATTTATTTCATAAATATAAGAAAAACTTGACCAGTTAAAACTATGAACCTTCCAAGACATTGAGCATTTCAGTGCACTTGTAGGCATTCCTGATGCTTGGAAGTAAGACAAGCACAGCTAATTTTTCAGAACATGATTTTGCATCGAGAAAAAAGTAGGAAAACACTGAGGCTAACCACCCCATTATGATATATGGAATATATATGGAAGATACAATGGAAGGACAAAGGAGGTGGGGACCAGGCCATAGCAGCTGGGATCAGGTAACACCTGTCCTGACATTTTGGAATAATCATTGAGGAAAATGAAGGGATAAGAATCAAACAACAAGCTATAAAACTCCATCTATGCTCCTGGCAACAAACTACACAGGAAAGCATCAGAGACTTAGGCAGTGGTTATCTGCATCCTTGCTGTGCAAACTGTCTACAGAACAGCTAGTGGCTTGGAGGGCAGAAGGAACTTGACCAGAACATGAGGACTCGGATGGCATTCTGCTCCATGTGGATGCCTGGGTGAAGCACCATGAACAAAAGTTTCAGCTTCTGTCTGACAACCACGTATCAGAGCAACTGGTTAAACCACGTTTCCATGCCAGGATGTCAGATCTACACATGACAGACACATCCCTTGCAGCCATTGCTATGATCATAAAACTTCAGATCCGCCCCAAAGCCAAGAGGAAACCTTGGAATGCTATTCCTCCCAAACACCAATTTTGGTATGAAAACAGTTCCTATAGCAACATGTATGGGATATTTCCCTTCACTTAATCCCAAAAGGATCACCATTGCTTTTTTTTGTTCCAGTGAGAAAAGACCACTACACTTAAGATACATTGCCCTGATCTTCACAACAGCATAGACTGAAGGTCTCAGAGTTTGCAAATTATGGAATTTGTTTTTCTGATGTTCTTTTATGTTGGTTATTTAATTTAAAGTATGAGAAAGTGCACTTGAAAACAGGTTCAACAGTTATTACAGGACCTTTCTAGGATAACATGTGGATAGTAAGGTATAGGTGTTTCATATTTTGGTAACTTAAACAAAGTATTATACTTTCACTTTGAAATTTTTTCTTAATCCATAAGAGGTTATTATTCCAAAATAACTTATCACATCTTTTCTGAAGCCTACAGTCTTCAGACAGCAGTATAAAAAGGAATCACATCCTTATTCAGTCCATATTATTCAGACTTACAAATTTTGAATTTTTCCGAAGTTAATAATTTCAACCTATTACATTTATATCTCCAGGGAACATCAAAAAAGTCAAAGTCATGTTGCCAATATAAAGTTAAAGGGCAAGCAGTATATGCAGTTCAATGGAGTCCTTGCAAAAGTCAAATTAATCATCACTTGTGTTGCCTCTTTTCAGACATACAAATATGAATGGATTATGAATGGATTACAAGGCTATTTATCTGAAATGGATTCATAAAATTCTGAAATGTTATCACTACTTTTGACATGAAACTACCCATTCGTCTGGTAGAACAGATTTATAATGTATGCTAGGTAAGTTAATTGACCTAGTGTCCTCTGACAGTCAAAAACTTCCATATTTTGGAATAATTTCCTGTCTGTTCTGCACCTGTCTATTCTGCATGGATTACTAAAACATGCCATACAATTCAATATAATGGCACTGCTTAGGATAAAATGACCCAAAACCACTGATAACATACAAATATTAAACCTTAGCTTATACTATTTATACTATACTGTATTTATACTATATCACTTTGGGTACAAGTGATTTTCATTACAGAGAGGAAACAAATGCACTTCCCACACAAATCCAACCTAATCTAAGCCACGGTTATGTCCTAGCCATTTAAATTAAACCTGCAATATTTTGAAAGCTTAGACTGATTCTAACAAGAAGTTAATTTTACATTCTCTGTTGCCAGGTTGTGTTCCTTCTGTTCCTGTAGGATATTCTAGTTACATCTCAAGGAGGTGGGGCGAGTACGCTCCTGATCTTACTCTTCTGCTCTGTTAAACTTATTCCCTGAGCAACCCAGGCATGTGCCTTTCCTAATGTATTCTTCCTACCATTTTGACTGTTAATTTGGTTGTCCACCATGTAGTCTTGCTCTTCATGGAACTTCCAGAGAGTTCTTCAGATTTGCAAAAATATCACAGAAAAGCAGAAGTGGGAGAGTTGAGCAGAAAGTAAGAGAGCCCAGAGACATTTCTGTCAGACACAAAAGGAAAATAGGAAAGCATAGGAAATTTAAAGATACAGAAGTAGCGCACAGAAAAAAAAAAAAAAAAAGAAAAAAGGGTACAGATGATGTTTTTCTGAGCTCCTCCTAGGAGCTCTTTTCAGGTCGTTGAGCCTCAAAATAAAGGCTTCACATGTTTAACACAGAGCTCCAACACTAGACTCCCCTCAGTGAATGTAGAACAATGTAAGTAGTACAGACTGTAACAAAATGTTATACTAAAGCATTTCTTTTATGATTATATTAATAATCATAATATATTAATAATTCCAAAGAAAAAATTAATAGGGTTGGAAGGGAGGAAGTACATTAAGCAAAGGTAAAACACGCACTATGAGAAGCTCCCTTATATACCATATATGATTTCTTCTTTTTTATTTAAGTTTTTGTAAGAAAGAGTAAAGGGTAATAAGAATGGGCAAATTTTGATGCCATCAGTACATCCCAACTAATTTCAGCAGGAAAAGCGCTATAATAAATACTATCAGGCACTCAGAGTACAAAGATTCCCTTTTAAAGTCAAGCACTTATCATCCATTTACTATTGCTAGAAAAGACTGAAGATTCTTCAATCACATGCTTTAGACAGAAGAAGGAAGAAACATTTTAATATAGATTTATGCCATAGCTGAAGTCTACAGTAATTCTCTTGAATAGTGAGTTGGAGGGAAAATGATTTCTCAGCTAAAACCACATGACCTGAAGAAATTACAGAATCATTATTCTTTTTAAATTTGCCTGAACATGTTCAAAGGGTAATAATATTCATTGACTGAATGCAGAATAATCTGAGAACATCTTTCAGGTTTAGCACAAGAACTGAGACTTTCCACGAAGTGTTTTTGTTCTTTAGACAAGGCAACTTTCAAAGATACATTTTTTCAGAGTGTGCTCAATGGCTATTTTCTGAAATAATTTTTATAAAAGAGAGTTTTCCAGAAAGGTAAATGGTATACTGATACATGTGAAAGCAACTGTGCTGGTTTAAAAGTAAACCGACAGAAGAGATGAACCCAACTCGAGAAATTACAAGTCAGAGTTATGATTTACTAAAAAGATTTTGATAAATACAATGATACAGAGAAAACTGGTTTCAACCCCCAAAGGCAGATGTATAACCCAGCACCGTGGGACAAGAACAGAACAGTGTTCTTTAGCCTGTGCTGAGCAACACGTGGCCCCCCCGCGGTGCAAAGTAAAAGGAAAGGAAACTGGTGATGGTCCAGGTGATGGTCACAGTTCTGTCGAAGTAACAATCACAGTCTTGTCGAGAGTAGCGGTCTCGGTCTTGTCGCAGTTCTGGATCCCAAAAGTGGGACCAGAAGTCCCAAAACACCAAGGTTATATATGCTCAGGTTCTGGGCAGGGAGTTTCACAATGGGTGATTTAACTGTCTGAGTCATGGGATATTTTTGGAGCCTTTGATGGTCTGGGTTATTGCAGCTGCCTATTATGCCAGTCCAGTATGGCCCAGTAGCAGAGATGACCCCTCAGGCTGGGTGTGAAGGTGCCTGGAGGGGAGTTATCACAGCTGAGTCATTGGTATGAAAACAAAAAAACACTCCTCACAGAGTTCTTTAACACCCAGCTTGTAGCCTGAGGTGTCAGGTGTGCCTGGGGCAGCTGCTGCAAACGATCCATTATTAACAGTCCATTAGAAATTACATAGAGGGCGTAGAATACACATTTTTGGTTATACCTGCATAGTGGTAAACTGGTCCAAGCCCCTGTTACTAGGACAGCAATATAATACTTCTTGAACCACACTTTGGACTTGAGTCACAAAACATTTATCTCTATTCATTTCTTTTAAAATCTGCACATACAGACAGATATAGAATTCTGAAAATTAATCTCATGGCTATGTAATATGTTCCCTTTGTATCATAAGAAGTAGACTGCAAATCAATAGGGAGTTCAGCCAGAAGGAATAGACTCTGCATAAAACAGAGTGTGATAGTGGATTTATTATATCTGGTTTAGTATTCAGTAGAATTTTGGAACGTATTTTCCCTTGACAAATGACCAAAGTGTACACCTGAGAAGAAGACTAATTTGTTATATGTAGTCACCTACTAGCTTGAAAAGACATGTGGAAGTCACCATTTCAAAGAAAATTATTAGTGTTAAGTGTGCTTTTTCATCTTATTTCATGGGCCTTGATGCTGTATTGAAAGTTGTTCCTAGGCATTTACACCAAGATTTGCACAACTGTATCTGTTTAAAATCAAAATGTTACTGTGGTCAGCAAAGTGACTATCTAAAAAGAACATCTTCCAACAGCCTTACTACTGATCTTCACTTAGTCACAGCTGCTTTTTCTTCTGTTTTTCTGTGATTAAAATACATTTTTCCACAATTTTTAATTTCTTAATTAAAATTGTGCATCATCAACATAGCTGTGGGAGAATGAGCTAGACAGTTTTCCATTTACATATGATAAGCAGATTTAGAAACTAACCTGTGATTCTTTAATCTTTATTATCTGTGGTATGGTCTGATCATAAAAAAAGAAAAACCCAAACAGCTTTGATTTTAAAGCTCAGATTAGATTCTCAGGAACTGCATTAAACAATTTTGAATTTTTCAAAATAATATGTGCAATATAGAAAATATAAGAGACAATGAAAAACACAGCCTTCAGTACTGTATAGTCACAGTCACTTAAAACCCATATTTTTGTAAGATTTTCCCATGTAAAGTCTCTTTTAAAAATCATAAGTATCTGGTACCTGCAATGTCCAATTAATGGACCAATCTAAAATGTATTTTTTATTAAGTACACACATAATGTTTCACATAGTCTTACAAATCATGGAAACAATGACCCAAGAAGAATGGAATTAAAGTTTTCTTTTTCTAAACTTTTTAGATTTCATTTTCGATTTGAAGAAAGATCATTCACTAAATATCCCAGACACTTTCAACACAATCTGGAGAATAGATCCTGACAGTAAAAGGACTTGACTATATAAAACATTTAAAACAATACAATCTGCAAAGAGAAATGAACCAGCATTTTGGTAGCCTTTTCAAGAAACACAGCAAATACCAAAATGGGCTAAGAATACTCTTATTAGTTGTCTATAAGATAAGAGTTGGTAAAAAACAAGATTTGATTTATAAGGCAGGAACACCTTGAGCATCAATAAAGAATGCAAATAAGGCAACTTGGTGGAATTCCTTTCTGCAACCAGTGACTGGTGATTTCATTTTACATGTCTTTGTTTTACATCTTCAGAAAAGCTGAGCAAAAGACCACTGCTAATAGACACCAAGCTGCAAAATGAAGTGGTCTAACACCTAAAGGCCTAAGCAGACTTGCCAGACTGTATAGAACTAAATTATATCTGGGCAGATGAATGCCCAGTAGACAGTGCTGTACACATAAAATGTCCTGGAAACTAACAAAATGACACAAAAGATTTGCTCTGAGTCATGGAGACTGAAAGAAACTGGACCTAAACCTGCATGTATCATGAATGGTGTGCACAAAACTGTATCAAATGAATAGGTTGAGACAGGATGGCTGAAAAACCATGAGACTTCAGTAATGATATCCCTTTCTTCACTGTATGCTGATAGCTTGGTTTCTGTCCCCAGGCTAACTACTTTCCCCAATAATATAAGAGGCAAACTTTCCTGCATGCAACAAAGTCTCTGCAGAGACACTAGTTCTCACTCATCCCTGAAAAAACTTTCATATCTTCTGATAAAAAATGGTTTACATGCTAGGTATTATATCTACTAATAGAATTACAGTGAATAAACCTACACATTGGCGAGAAGAGTTGATTATTACCCATCAGATCAACTTTGCTTGCCTATTTTGTGCTACAGTGTATGCAAAATACTCATGAGTGTGTGTGCCTGTGAACACATGCATGAGAGAGAGGGACAGAAAGAGAATATGTGCATGATAGATCTCAATGAAAACCAGAAAAAAATCAATCTGAGTTGCCAAGAGACCTAATATTCTATTATGATCAAAATAATGCCAAAGGAAATCGAGAGGTTAAGCAGCAGCAGCAAAAATTCATTGTCAGTCAGGGTACAAAGATCAAAAATAAACTCTTCAGATTATTGTTTCACAGTGCAGAGGACAGGGTCCAGTCTGAGATGAAGCCAAGAGACATTCTTTGAAAGATACTGCCACATTTGCAGTGTGCTACAATCACAAAAAAAA
>VZRE01005529.1:4409-15911 GCA_013396775.1 Cephalopterus ornatus | reverse complement strand
AAAGAAGAATGATGATTGAGTATTATATGGCAACATGTTGGATCTTCTACTGGTAGCAGATTTTTTTCCTTAAAACTGGACTGATAATTGTTTTACTTTGTGTCATTATTAAGATGTTCCCCACCATCAAAGAAAGATTAACAATGTGAGAATCCAGTGGGATTAGAGAATCAAGAAAAACTGTAACTGTTTAGACCAAAGATTTGGCAAAACTTAGTAGTGCCCTGAGGTGTTGGAGCATAAAATGCCAACACTATTTGTAGCTTGAGAATTTTGACAGGCTCAAGATTTGGAATTACAGAATTGTTAGTGTTGGCAGCTTTGTTAGAGGGCAACTAAATCACAATGATCTTAATTTTGTTCTCAAAGTGGGATGTGAACAGTTCACAAAGTTCTGTTGATGGAGGAAGAGCCAGATTAGTCAGCTTCCCTGCAATAAAAAGTTACAAGAGAATAGGGCAGTCTGCCCGTTCAGCAATTAAGTTGGAAAAATAAGCAGATCTGGCTTGTTTCAAAACATCTCTGTACACATTTATACAGTCCAAATTTATAAGCATACATGCAGTCAAGAAGTCCTCAAACAGCATTTAACTTGCAGCCCAGAACATTAATTTCTGAGTACATCTGCCAAAAAGAAGTGTACAGAAGTGATATGCCCTTTAGGATATTATGAGGATGGTTCAGCTATTATATATTTAGGAGAAATCTGGAATATCCTGAAGCAATCAGTAGTACAAAAGGAAGGTGCTTTTGTCAGGCAGACAGTTGCATTTAGTTAAAAATTAATAGAAAGCTAGAATAACACAAACCTTATTTCAGCTTTACTCCTGTTTTATTCCATCAAGTGGTTAGGGAGGGGTTGTTTGTTTGGGCCTTGAGTGGGGTTTTTTTGTGAATGTGGGTGGGTTTTTTTGGGGTTTGTCTGTTTGTTTGTTTGTTTTGTCTAAGAATAAATGGTAGTAATAAGTAAAAAGAAATAGTGGCAATTAGCATCTTCTTCAGAATTTTTATCTGCAACATTCCAGATGAAGAAATCAAATCAGGGAAAAAAATAGGTCTTGATCCTACAAGGATTAAGTATGGCTTTAGACTTCATACATAAAAACATATTCTTTGATATCAGTGGAATAAATGTCATGTGAACAGCTAAACATTCAGAGGAAAGTGGTCCAGAAGTGAATGTATTTCCTTTGCCTGTGCCCTTAAATCTGATGAATACAGCCTCTGGTAAAAATATTGAAAGTTCTATTTGTGGCAGATAGATCTCGGAGTACAGTGTTGTTCTTGGAACTGATTCTGAGAATGGGACATTTAAGATTTGGGGGGTTAACTATATAGCCCAAAATCTTTACTAAATTGCCTTCACATCCATATAGGTTTTGTCTTATTTCTCTTACACTTTTTCCATATTAATTACTAACAGAAAATTCCTCAGTTATGCATGATGAAGAAGAGGCTAACATGTTGCTGTTTGTTCTATTTTAGGAAACTGAGCAATTTGCTTCACCCTCAATGCCTTTAGTGTTTATTTTGGTAAGATTAAAGACAGAGTGCATATGGCAGTAATTCTGGTATTCCTTTTTGCGGATGAATCATACGGAACAGTCAGACACATTGGGAAATCATATTACTGTGTAATTTATGATTGGAAAGGGTTGTAAGCAGTAAATGATAGAAGTTCAAACTCTCAGTAAAAACAGGAGATTAGTAATATCATGGAACAGATATGATGAAGGTCATGAGGTCCAACGCCCAACACCTACAGCCACTTGCTCAGGACTGTGGCCCATCAGGTAATTAATACCTCCTAGGATGGATACTACACCACCATTATGGGCAACCTGTGCCAGTGCTCAGTAGTTCTCACAGTGACAAAGTGTTTCCAGATGTTTACAGGCAGCCTCCTGTATTTCAGTGTGTGCCCATTGCTCACTAGGTAGAACTTCAAAGCGTCTAGCTCTCTTTGCACTCTCCTTTCAGGTATGTATATACATAGGAAAGATCTCCCTGAGTTTTCTCTTCTCCATTACGAACAGTCGCTCACCCTTTCTTCATAGGAGAGATGCTTCAATTCCTTCATCGTTTTCATGGCTGGACTCTCTCTAGTATGCCCATGCCTCTTTTACTGGGGAATCATGAACTGGGGTCGAATAATTCACTTCAGCATTAAATAAAACTTTTAAAACTAAAAATAAGCCAAATAGCTGGTTTCCTGATCTGGTGTGTTAATTAGTAGAAATTAATAATGCAACTTTAAGTGGTGTTACTGCGAAGAGTTCTGAAGAAAAAAGCAAGCGCAGTGAGAAAGTTATCAGTAAGAATTTGCATGTGTGAGCACAGCTGCATGCCTTAGCTCCACTACATAAACGCTTTGACCAAACCAAAACCAACAGCATCATTTACCACCTAGATGGCTCTTAATCTTTTTGTCTCGGTCCTCCATTGTGTAGGATTCAAAGCCTACTGCAGTCTGCCCTGTTCTGCAGGCCTAACAAGCCCCCAGAAGCGGTATACAAGCAGACAGAAGCAATATGATAACATCATAGGAGTGCTATGTAGGCAAGTCAACACTAGAATCTACAACAAACCCTAAGAAGAACTGTGTTGTTGAATCAGTCAACTGCTTTTGCAATGTTTTAGAAAGAAAAATCAAAAGCATTTACATACCTGTTGGGAGGAGAGGAAATAGGTACAGAATGGTCCAATGGACTATGAGATCCCAGAATTGATCCTAGAACTCTCGGTCCTAGAGAGCTGCTTGTTATATTATAGGGTGCATCTATGTGTTCTTTTTAATTTTACATAACAGCAGGCACCTCTCACTAAACCACTTTTCTACTTTCTGTCTTTCCTTCACCAGTGTAAAACTGGATCTATTAATTATGAAGCTTAGATTGTGGTGTTCTGGTTCACTGATCCACCAAACAACTGATCTACAAAAAAGAAGGTTACATTCTCTATCAGATCAGCAGATTTATCTGTCTTGCTGCATATCTTTATAAATATTTCATGTGACATAAAGGACCAGATAGAGTTTGCCACTTGTGATGCACAGGAAGAGAGAAAAAAAATGGGATCACCTCTATTTGGCAATAGCCCACAATTAAGTCAGATTAGCTACAACATAAAACGGCATCCTTACAGAGCAATTAATGTGTTTCTGAATCTGGCTTGTTCTGTGGCACCCACAAGGACTCTCATTAGTTTGGCATCTTTATACCACATCACAGACCCTGCCTCCCCCAGACAGATTTATCACTGATACTTCCATGTTATGGGCTGTGTTAGTCCCTGCACCATCTCTGATTTGTACACACATATCAGTTCCCCTTTGCAATGACTGGGGAAAAGGCCTTGGGGAAAAGGCCTTGAAAAGAACCAAGATTAAAGAGTGTGGACTATGAAAGAACAAAACACGTAGCTACAGTTGCAGAGAAAGAGGGAAATCTCATCAATGTTATTAATTTCTTATCCGTCAATAACATACAGTAACATGCAGAGACAGAATGTCAAATGTGGGGCTAGTATTATCATTAGTTAATTACTCAGACTTGTTACCTTTTCCTCTCTAATTCTAACTACAGCAGAGTTCTTCTGTTGAAAACTTCTCAGCAATTATGAGTAAACTCAAAAGGTCTTAATCTTGCAGTGCTCCTTTCTCTTCCTCTGAAATTCAATTGGAAACGCTCCTTTCGATTAATGCAATAATGAGAGCCTTATAACTGTACCTCTGTTAAAGTTATGTGTTGGGCTGATCAAACCATGAAAACTTCTGGGAACTCTTGTCTTGCTAAATAATCATGATTTTTGGCCACTAGGCATTACATTCAGGAAGTTAAAAAGGAGTCAGTAAAAGCAGCTGAACTCCCTATCTACAATACTAATCTCTCAGGCTCCTGTCAATGCCATGCTGAGAGAAGAGGACAATAGCTCTGTTATTAGGTTTTAGGTGTCTCCTGACTTCTGAAACATCTTCTTCAGTACTTCTGCAGAAAAAAAAATCCTTTGGTATCCAAGGAGTGTTCCAGTCTAATCAGAGATTTCTCCATATTTCTCCACCTTTTTCTCAAAGTCCAATAGTGCTAGTGCTACTCCTGTTTCCTATGTGGTTGAACCAAGGTATGCAAATGGAATAAATAAAATTTAAAATAATGTAAATAAGTAATCTATTACCAAATTTACAAAAAAGGTTATGACTACACGGTTCATACCAAAAATTCTTGAGCATATTAATCTCTGATACTTTATGAACCTGTTTCTTCCTAAAGCAAAGTGCCTCAGCTGTATTCTAGCAACTAGAATTTCAGTAAAGACTGCATTTTATGTCATCTTTTCTGATACTTACTCCTTTCAGGTCAATCGTAACAGCCACTAGGGCTATGTGTTGTCACTGGGAAGCTTTAATAACACTTTTTCATCCAAGTAAAAATGGAAACAGAAGGCAGGGCTGAAAGAAAGTATTCCTTAGTATACTTTGGACTTGTTCTTATTACTTTATGTTGTTGGTATTTCTTAGGGGGGAAAGCTCCACAAAATAAACATGAACTACTTGTCTTTTCACTGAATCTTCTCTTCATATTTTTGCTTTTATTTCCAGGATAAACAAGAGTAAGTCTGTTCTCAAGTTCTATTGAATTTACCACACTGATCATGAGATGGGGATAAAAGTGTTGTTAAGCCTCTAAGTACCCAGTATTTGATGTAGATGATTATCATCTTTGCTGGTGTTGTGGTGATACTAGTCTGAACTAGGTCAGCATGCATCTCTTGACACCAGATTTTTACTCCTGATTCATGGCCTTCTGAGGTAATGATGGCTTTCATGACACCTGAAGTCAAGCCAGGCATTCACAATTTCTGTTCATTCACTCAGTCTACTCCCATGTGCATCTCCTGGCTATGTTTCTTAGACAATTTCTTTCAGAATTTCCTGCAGTACTTTCCAGGCTGGTACATAAAATTCTGACTCTGTTTTGAAAGTCAGATCCTCCAAACATCATATTCTCTTCTCAACTGCCAATATTTTTTTTGAGAGAACTGGAACTGCGAGTGCAGCTTCTCAGCTTTTATAAGTAGCTGGGTCTGGGTTAGAGTTGGCTGTAACAGTGTGCAAAGCCTTCTTCCTGCTCCTCAATCTAACAGTCCTCTTACAGGGATTATAACAATTACTCCTGCTCCAGGACTGGCAGCTGCCAAAAACTAAGGTCTGGTACCCTTTGAAGTTTGTAGAGATAATGTTCCTGATAAAACAGTAAACAGCTTACGATTTATAGCTTTCTATGATCATTTCTCCTGAGAAGGAAGCTATTCTTTAAATGACATCTTCTTCCCTCCCCAAGCCAATTTTGAAAAACAGCTCCTTTGAAAGCCCAGAGTTCTGTTAACAAACAATTCTATTATTTTGAAATACGATGGCTTCCAAACACATCTGTTATTCACAAAGCAAAATACAGATAATTTGCAAGTGGTTAGCAGACTACAATTTTAGAATCAAGTAAGTCATTTAACTAAATTCAACTATTTGCCCAGAATACTAAGCACGTGCTCAGTCTCACAGATATCACCTGCATAATATTACTGACAAGAAGTGATATTCCTCACAGTAGCTGCGATTGCTCATGCCACAATCTTGGTTTATTTTGCTGCTCTCCCCATTACCTGTCATAAGGCATCACTTCAGCTTCTGTAACTTTCAGTGCCTGTGAAGATCCTTTGAAAATACGCTTTCTATTAATTTTGCTTGTCTTGCTGACATTATTGTTGGGTAGACACATAAAGGTAACATTTGCAGGAAACAAAACAATTGCTTTCTACCTCATTCTGCTTATTCAGACAATTCATGACTTTGAGGATGATTCTGCTGAAAAAGTAGATGCAAAACTGTATCGGAGCTCGGTGACTGACCGGCTCATCACAGCCTCAGCCAGCCAGCTTCCACTGAAGCAGCCAAGATTGTTCAACATCTCAGCAAAATTCACTGCTTGCTTTATCAGGCTTGCTTTATCAGCCCAACAGGGAGAGACAAAGTTTCCAGGCAAGATAAATGTTAAATAAAGCAGTTGTAGATACTGATGCTACCTTGGTTATCCAGTTTCAGATAGGATGCCAAGGCTTCGCTCAGTGACACGGAGCTCTGTATACTGCTGGAAATGGTATCTCAGACAGGTAGTCAAAGCATCATCTCACAGCACAGTTTTGACCTTACTGTGATTCAGGATGAGCTAGTTGCACTTGATTTCTTGTCAGCATCCTGATGTCTTAATAGATGAGGCAATAGCATCCACAGGAAGATACAGACACAGTTGTCGTTATACTGCTGGAAACTGCTTCAGAGAGAACTCACCATTCTCTCTCCCAGTGGTGAAAAACACAGATGGCACCTGCAACTGATCCACTGATTAGTGTGTAGCAGTGAAGTGGTGATATAAGTCACTGTGCAGACAGATGAGCTAAAATTTTTTGTAAATCTCTGAAAAATCTGTGGGAAAGGAAGAGAAGGGAAGGAAAGGGAATGTGAAGCCTTAACTTCATGTTTATATGAACCTGTGCCTGTCTTCTCAGCTGTCCTTCACAGATGATCTGCTCCTGTTCCAGCTTTCACGAGGAGTTCTTTCTAATTATTTTATCTGAAAGCCATGGTTATCTTATTTTCCTCTAGAAACTAGGATTTCTCACCTCTCAATTTTTCTTATTCACATCATGGCTGAAATATGAACTGTGATTGTATCTACAGCCATGCAGACCTATTCTAGATCTGAAGGAAGAAGAATGAATCACACCTCTATCTTTGAACTGGCAAGAATTCAGACAGCAATGGGTAAGATTCATTTAATCAGATCATAGCTGTGAAATGTCTCTTCTACCACTCATACCTTCTGGCAGAAAAGACCACATGTGGACACTCTTAGTCTCACTAGAAAAACATCCTTAGCCAAGTTGATCCTTACAGGCTGCCAAATATATAAATCTTACACTACCAAATGTAAAAATCCTACTCAAACAGAAAATGCAATTAATGGGGAAGCATCACAGACAGAAGACAGAGAGAAGAGAAGGTCAGCCAACAAGGACACCCCTGCTGGAATGCTTCACCAGCGAGCTGTTCCTGTGCTCTGGAGTATCCTGCTTTGACAGAGGCAAACACCACTTTGTAAGAACTGAGTTTACACTGATGTTAAAGAGGCAGAATAAAGATCCAAGTTCTAATTTACATTTCACTTACTTTTGCGGTGAACTCATTTTGCTTTTGTAAATAGTTTGAATCTAATTTTTTAATGACATTATAATTTATGAACCATGCCATTAAAAGACAACACTTTAGCTGTGGATGACATTGTTTATCCTCTAGGGGAACATTTGGTGCATTAGACATAATATACATAGCCAATGTGTTTATGAAACAAGTACCAATTTTGTCTTCATGTTCAGGAAGATTTACTGGTTCAAATTTACAGATTGGTGCCCTAAGTGTGAAAACAGTAGTTTGCATGTCACATGATATATTGGCCTATTTTTATAGCAACATATAAGCACAACAGTTGTGAATAAACTCCGGATTTACAACACTACTGAGGTCTTCTAAAAAGAGATACATATAAAGCTGTCACTTCCCTGACTATGTTGTCTGAAGTTAAAAAATTTTAACACAGAGAATTGCTAAATCTAAAAAAGTCCTGGTTTTTCTGTCAATGGGGAGAGAGACATAGCCCCAAATAGGAAAAAGCTTTCCTGGAACCGAATTTTAAGCATTCATTGTAATCCCTTGCCTTCAGCATCAGCTACAACTGGCAATTTTAGGCCTGACTTTTTTTCTTGCTTGTCAGGTTGATGGAAGGAAAGATGTGAAGGAAGAGATCTGTAAAAAGTGAGTTTCCTAGAAGCCTGCAGTGCCAATGAAATCATAAGAATGCTAATGTTTAAAGAAGTCTGAACATTTTGGAACAAAGCAGTACATGGACTTTATCAATCTGATGTTTTAATGAGAAGAAAAACGCCACCAGTAGTTTGCCAAGTCAAAATTTCTCTATTTCTAAGAATACCATCGGCATATCCTTAGATACAATCAGAGAAACATCTGCTTTGTTTCTACTCTGACTCTGCTTCTGCTAGAAACCAGGGCCATATTTTCAGATATGTAAAAACCGACATAAAAACAAATCACCATCCAGGTAGCATTTTTGGGATTCCATTTAAATCTACCAAGGTGTATTTTGAACTGAAAACTAATAATCAATGGGGCCTATAATGAGGATTATCTAGAATTTAATGCATTGAATAAGATAAATGGGACTCTCTAATCTGTGCCACCCAAAACATGATATTAAGGTATGCTTCCAGACACAGTAAAAATATGGCATCCAGCAAAGTATAAGAAATCTAAAGACTGAAGGAATAACAATTGTTTCAGTGGTGTTAACAGTTACACTAAGTATTTTGGCACATAAAACACAATGTGAAGTCATATTTCTGAAAGCATTTCCCAGTAAAATACTATTAACACATCTGACTCTAAAGCTATTTATCCCATTATTTGTTTTGCTTGCAGTCACAAATTTGATTGCTTTTCATAGAATTATAGAATCATAAAACAATTTGAATTGGAAGGGACCTTCAAAGGTAGCTAGTCCAAATCTCTGCCATGAGCAGAGACATCTTCAACTAGACTAGGTTGCTCAGAGGTCTGCTCTGTTTCTTCAGACCAATTCAAATTTCCCACACTGTTCCCACTTTTTCATGACATGTTACAGTGCTTCATACCACTGGGTGACAAAACCGAAAACCAGAAAAATACTGAATCACAACATACCAAGAAAAAAACCAACTTACTCTTAAGACTTAGCAGTCTTACTTCACAGGAAAAATGGCAGTGGTAAAGATGCTATCAGCATCAGTTTCTGATGAATTAAATATTGAGAAGTGACAGCAGTATGAGCAAATTTTCATTCCAGACAACTGCATTTCCATGCATTATGCATATTCTATGTATTTCATAAGAAATTCTTGTTTTCAAATGCTTTGTGTAGTCTTCAGGGCTCAGGGGGATTGCTGGCACTTAAAAAAAAACCATTAAAACACTACTCTCTAACTAGCTTAACAGTGAAGTCTAAAAATAATACTGAATATTTCCACAATGGGTGAAAGCTCCTTTGCCAAAAGTGAGCAAGGTGTTTAAAATCCTCAGCTTTTCATGTCAGACCTCTTGGTCCCTCTTTTGATAATGGTAATTCAATGCTGAGATTCTTCACGTACCTTTGAGCATCAGAGTTGTAAATATATGTGCGTAGGGCCCAGCTGAGATGGAAGTAATATTTCCTCACAGGGCTGTGCTGTGCATTCACACAGTGGTGCTCTGGCTCCCATAGCATCAGCACTGTCTCTCCAACATTCTACCTCCCTCAACTGCAAGCAACTGGTAGGTGTACTGAAGCCCTAATTCCCAGGAAGTGGCTGGATATTGCCTGCAGATGAGAAGTAGAGAATTAATCTTTTGTTTTCCTTTGTTTCTGTGCACAGTCTTTGTTTTTGTTTTATTAAACTGCCCTTATCTTAACCCACGTTTTTTTTCTCCACCTTATTTTCTACCCCCTCATCCTGTTTAGGAAAGCAGTGACAGAGTGGCTTGATGAGCATCTTGTACTAAGCCACGGCCAACCCACCACACAAAAGGATCCTGCTGCCATCAGTGCAGCTCTCCAACACCAAGAATCACAATTATTTCCAAACTACCTAGAGTTCCTTTATCAAAAATAACACATTCATGCTACTATTCATTACAAGCACTACAAAAATCGTCTATGATGAAAAATAAGGGTGAGTGTTATAATAAGTTACCAGGCACAAAACGTAAAATTTCCAATTCTCTATAAAAAAAATTACTTAGAAAAAGGAGAATCAACTTAGCATAGACAATGGCAAAGGAAAGAAGAATGGTGTTAATTTGAATGTTGCAAAAACCACACAAACATCACTAAAATGCCAATACATGCAGAGTTATTATATAATGCTCATCAGAGTACCTTTCCTAGACCCTTGCATAATCCTGGCAGATCCTGTAGCTATTGAACAGATTTAATGTACAAAAATTTATACAAACTCATTTCGTATGATCAAAGGATCACGTCATGTATTTCTTAGAAATTTGATCTCTGATTGCTAACATCTATAAGAACAATATTACAGCTCTAACAAAGTACATTATTTACTTCAGTGTATATAAAGACCTGAAACATGCAACAAATAGTGTGGTATCTAAGTCAAGTGTATGCAGTCAATTGTAAATACAGGAATAGCATCTCAGTCAAAGTTAAAAGTAAATACGGAGGTGAAGAACTGGACACAAATTTTTATAGGTAGCTTAAGATATAGTTTTTACATACTGTAGTCTGCCAGATAGCAAATTAATACATCTTTTCAGTAACACTGCATCTTACTGATTAGAAACCAGAAAGAAACTAGACAGATGAGGTCCTTGATCAGACACTACTTTTAGCAGGTAATAACAATGCAGAACTTCAGGGACACTGAAATTACACATATCTTTTTTCTCTGTCTCTTCTAACCCATATTTCCTGTACTAATGAGGCCAGCTTTGTACTTCTGTCAGCACAGCAGGCTCCAGAGTGAGTTGGAGAGAGAAATATTATGTATCCTCACCTTTCACTCATCTTGAAACAAACCACCAACATATTTTTCTCCATTTAAAACTATCCTGGCAGCAGCTTTCTCTCTTGTTCTAGATACTCAGAACTTTTCTAAAATTATCGGTTTTCATGTAAAATCTCTCTAAATATCCGACTGCTTTCATTATGATTTTTAAAGGAAAAACTCTTGTACTTGTCATTGTCACTTTCCTTTTGAACAGCTACAAGTGTCATTTTCCCTCTTGATTACTACAATCTAATCTGCTATTTGCAAGGTGAGGACCAAACCCATCCACATGCCTTAGCAATACAAAGTATGTTCATTGTCTTCTGAATGTTACTTCTGGGTTGTTATTTATCTTCTAAACAATTAATGAGCCTTCACTGTTTCACTATTTCCTTCTTTCCCTACCTTTACCTTGGTCCCCTCCTCCACCATCACCACCAATAATAATAACAATGACAATAATAACTGAAAAACTCACATGAAAACAACAAATCCATATAAAATCTTCACTGTAGTCATGTGAAGGAATGATACTTTTTCAGTTTCCCATTTTCATTTTTAAGGAAGGAATGATGTTTTTATTTAAGAGCCAAGAGACCTGGGCTGTGTATTTTGATTTGCACCTCTGGTCATTATCAGGCTTGAAGTATCAGTTACTGGAACTCAAATTTATTGACAAAGGCGTACTTTTCAAACGTCTATGTACATTCCTTTAGGTGTGAGTAGTTCCACAGAAGAGAGACCACAACTACAGTTAAGGGATGTGCAAAAGTGCTTAGAGAACTAGAATCTTTATTGTAAGTAATAACCAGAAAAAGAAAAAAGATGCTATGCAGTTTTCACTTTTTTTTTTCC
>VZRE01005528.1:55405-82990 GCA_013396775.1 Cephalopterus ornatus | reverse complement strand
AGCAGCCCTGAGCAGAAGGACTTGGGGGTGATGGGTGACGAAAACTCAACGTGAGCCAGCAGTGTGCGCTCACAGCCCAGAAAGTCAACTGTGTCCTAGGCTGCATCCAAAGGAGCATGGCCAGCAGGTTGAAGGAGGTGATTCTCCCCCTCTACTCTACTCTTGTGAGACCCCACCTGGAATACTGTGTACAGTTCATGTGCCCCCAATAAGAAGGACATAGAACTGTTGGAGCAAGTCCAGAGGAGGGCAACAAAGTCAATCAGAGGGCTGGAGCACCTCTCCTATGAAGACAGGCTGAGAAAATTGGGGTTGTTCAGCCTGGAGAAGTGAAGGTTTTGTGAAGACTTCACAGCAGCCTCCCAGTATCTGAAGGGGGCCTACAGGGAAGTCACAGAGGGGCTCTTTGTCAGGAACTGTAGTGATAGGACAAAGAATAATGGGTACAAATTGAAAGAGGGGAAACTTAGGTTAGATATTAGGAAGAAATTCTATACTGTGAGGGTGGTGAGACATTGGAACAGGCTTCCCAGGGAGGTTGTGATTGTCCCAATCCTAGCAGTGTTCAAAGCCAGGTTGGATAAGGCTTTGAGCAACCTGGTCTAGTGGGAAGTGTCCCTGTCCATGGCAAGTGAGATTGGGATTAGATGATATTTAAGGTCCCTTGACATTCCATGATTCTATGATTCTGTTAATGAAATGGCTGTATTCCTGCATGAGGTTTTTCAAGAGACATGCTGTGCTACTTAGCACTTCAAAGTGGAGGCACAACTGTGACCTGCCATGTGTACTTGGGGAACATGATGGAAGGGCAACAAACTCAGGTGCAGAGTAGAAGGATTACGAGAGGACCAAGAAAATCTGTGATGATTCTGAAGTTCCTTCTGCTTCTCTTGGACTTACTTGGGGTTCCCTTTGTGTGACTTCTGAGGCCAGACAGCAGGGGAAAATAAAGAGGTCAGTCACAAAGGTTCTTTGGGAAGCATTACACTGGACAGCATATGAAAAATCCATATGTCTGAAGGCTGCCTGCAGTTCTAGGAAGAAGCCAGATGCTTTCCTGTATCTGTACAAAAGCTACCATGATATATCTTAATTTCTTAAGATAGTTACATTCTACTCAGCTTCCATTTTAAGAGAGCTTGACTCCACAGTTTTATTCTGTTCTGTTCATATGACAGCTTATGTGAATGAAGCCCACCTCCCATCTTCCGGTCATGATGCCATCCCTTTTCTCGTTATCTCTCTTTCTGTCTTGAAGGAGTGTTGGTTTTCAATTCTCTGTTGTAAAAACTGACTTTATTCTATTTCTGTCTACAGGGTCTAACGAAGAAGTGCTATATCATCACAGCAAATGAAGATTATTTTTAGCTATAATAACAACTTAGGCATTCATATCTATCAAATACTACAAGTATAAAATAAAGGAAAAATTATTTTAATGCAAACCAGTGTAAAATTACAGTTGTTCATTTTGTTTACAACGCTTTTGATGCTATCCACATTCGTGGAAAGATACTGAGTTGGATCCACTGAGATCATTAGAAAAATTCCCAGTTAATTGAGGAGATCCAAGATTTCATTCATCACTCATCCCAAGCTAAAGTGAGAAAAAAGAGGATTAAAGTACATACATATTTTTCTTTAAGTTGTAATGAAATGTAAGGATTTAGTCATGAGTGGTTGGACTGGAATATCAATGAAAGGAGCACTTTTGCTTTAGATCCTTTAATGGGTGTTGACGCTTGTCAACTGAAATTCCACTATGGGGAATTTTTTGTTACAAAAGAAGCTTATTCAAATAGATCATCTACAACAGGATATTTCACAATAGTAGTAACAGACAGTATAATGTCAGATGTTAAGGAATTTGCAAAGTTATTAGAATGATAGAAAGAAAACAGTCAAAGGATTGATATACAGTCCATGGGTAAGAGATAAAACTAGAACACCCTTTAACTGGGTGTACTTCATATATGTTCCCCATGATGATAATACATTCATTTAACAGATGATCTACAATGGTTTGCATCTTTAATTTATTACTTACACATTCCTCAATGACTTGTTACTTACTTCATTAAAAATAATTAGACAAGCAACACTAATGAAGTTAAGTAAATTGATTATGTGTAGAAATATTTAATTTTGTTTGATGAAAAATTATTCGCAAGTGAAATAGTGATGAACTGGTTGGCTGCAAGATTCCTGGTCTTAGTCATATTGCTGCTAAAATAGTTGAAGAGCACCCTTTGTAGAAAAAGAGATGAGCTGTTCTGTTTCTAAGCCTGCAATATCATCTGGGACTTAAATGCCATTTCTCCCACTTTTTGGCATGGAACTGATTTCCAGTGATTCGCATGAATATGAAGTTATTTGGAAACTTTAGTTTTACTTGAGATTTTTTTTTATTAAACAAGCAAATGAAAAGCATTTTGTCCTTCTTTGGAGGCCGGTGCAAATATCTTCTGTGTTTCCTATTGGCGTTTCTTGCTAAACATTAAAACATTTGAGCAGGGAAAAGTAGTTGCTTTGAGTTTGTTGTTCTAGAACTACGGTTTAGGTGCCATCCACTGTACCTTTTCAAGAAACCAGTTCATGCACTTATGCAAGTCCATCTGTACACTATCCTGAGAAGACCATTTCAGCTGAAGGATATGAAGACTTTCTGATTTGGACTTTTGGAAGAATGCAAGGCACATATAGAGAATGATTTAGTGGCAAAACATATACATTCATTAACTATTGCATTAGGGAGACAATAAGTAACATATAGACACACACACATACACAAGGCAGTTCTATCACATTAACAATTCATACTTCCATGAAAAGAAATAATTTATGTGTGTTTACTCTTCCCAGGGCTGTGGCCTTGAATTTTTGCTGTACATCAGCCCTTCTCCACACAAATCTACCACAAACAAGGGCACTGAGACAACAGCACTGGCTTACCTTGCCAACAATCTACTTGTGTTGCAAAGTATCATGAAGTTTGATATCTGGTGATGCTGGATGAGGTACAGACATATTAAAAAAATAAAGTCTTGCATTCTAATTAACAGAGGCTGTGAGTGGTAAGGATGATAAGGAAAGGATAACATGAAAAGTATTCAGTGGTAAGCATCTGAATAGTTTTAAATCATTTCACGGGCTGTGGGAAGTTTTGCAATGTGCTGCTGTTTGATTGACGCTAGTAAGCATTACAGCAAAACAACCTGAAGAAAAAATCCTGGAACAAATTGAAGAAAGAATTGCTAGTAGATAGAGGACAATTATCCACAATGTGCAAAGGAACATTTTATTATGCTAATATTTCCTTGAAAAATGATTTTGCTAAATAAGCTAATGTTTGGAAAATAATGACAGATAGCGATGAACGCTCAGATTAAGCACACACAGGATGTAAGCAGGCCATAGCAGATTTCTGTGTCAAATATTCAGATCTTCCATGTGAGCTGGCAAGAGATACCCGTAAGAAAACAGTTACTGCGCATGGTAAGGTGGTTGGGGAGCATCGACCATAATGGAAAAATCTTTTCTTAGTCAAGCAAATTATGGACAAATCCTGCTCCAGTAACTTTTATTCTTTCGAGCTGAGGAATTCACAGTGCAGGCAGTAACAGGTGTTCTTGATCCATTCATTTGACAGTCAACATCACAAGACTACAGATCACTTTTACACTAATCCATCTGTTGAGATAAGAATTTGTGCTTTCAGTTGTGCGCTGCCTCTGCATAAGTGACTTCAGGAAATTTCAAACCCCATTTTGAGCCAAATTCAAATCAGAGGGTGGATCAGACCTCCCTGGAAGACTGAAAAGAAGGAAAAAACCCTGTTTTTAACTTTCTTGTGTGATTCTAAGATTGTTTGCCTACCGCCAAAGAGAGTACACATCAATAAGTAATTTTTGTCCTAAAGGGTGGTGTGATTCTTGTATTCAGTCCTGGAAACAAGAGGAGGCCAACATATATATGAGAAATGTGTGAAATAAGGACCTCTGTCCTAAGTAATCTACTGAATGAATGGACTGACAATGAGGCAGCAGAAGTTGCCTTCAGAAAGCTGGTAATAACCTAAGGAAGGAGTCTGGATCCTCACTTATGGGATGAACACAGGCTCCCTGGTTTGTCAATTGAGAGCTTTCTTAAACAAATCCAACCTGAAAAGAAGGTGATTACCATGGAGAAAAGATTTTTCCAGGCTGATCCAAAATCAGACCAGACTGTAATTTTGAGCTTCTTTACAGACAAGAATTATTATAAATAGAAGAATGGCCCAAATTGTAATAAGGACAATTCTATTTTCATTTTTAATATGAGACTTGCAAAGCCTTCAGTTCATGCCCTAGTATATATTTATGGTGAAATACTGTCTTAAGTACTCAAAAATAGTATGTAGGATGCTAAAGATGAATTATTTATGTCTTTTCTTTTGGTCTGTTCCAGGAAATACTTAGATTATAATTTGTCTGTGATTGACAGTTTCATGAAAGTATCTGACAGATACTTCCAAACGTTAATTTTTATCCCATGTTCTAACATCTGTGTATATATTAGACTGGTAAAACTTTCATTGACTTCTATGGGAGCATTGAAATTCTGTGTTTTGAGGAAATTTCAGCTTCAGAATCATATTAAATGTAGATTAAAATCTTAAACTTCCAGTGACTCATTAGATGTAAAATCAAACATTCTCAGAGGCTTTTCAGTTTTTTGGGCTAATGTGCACATATGCTTATGTGCAAATGCTCTAACTTTTGAATATTTAGAACAGTCTTACTCTTGAACCATGGAAAATGTTGACATTTAATTTTCATGTTATTTTAGAAAAAAATATAAAGAGGGAAAAGTAACTAGAAACAGAAAGGAGTACTAGATGTATTGTGCTGTGCGAAATGCATGTATGTGCCTAGAATTTTGTGATGAAAGCATTTGACAAAACCACTCTTTTTTGCTTCCAGCTTCTTGGAGCCACACAAAGAGCACTGTCACTTGGCAGAAATTATATGCCTGGTATTCACCAAATACTATTTTAATGTCATCTAGAACTCAGGTTGGTTTATTTATTTTTCTGACGAGGCCTGGGAAAATTTTCTGTTGGGAATCAATCAGTATGGGAAAGTTTTGGTATTTTAAAATTCAGCCATTTGGGAATTACTGAAATTTATACAGTGTACTGGTACCTTAATTAGTGTAATCTGTGTTGCGGCAGTTGATGACCTCTGCCAGCCATTCACAGGTGAAACTTTTTGTCTGTTTGTCACCCAAAAGACAAATCTGTCAAGGGAAATCAATTTCATTCTACTCATCCACAGGCATCCTCCTTGGAAATGACTGTTTCCTCCTACTTGGGACAGATTTTAACCTGGTCTGTATTTTTTGAAACCTTTATAAGTTTAGTAGGTATATTCCCAGATCTATGTGCCACATGCCACTTACTTTCTCAGCCCTATAACTGGCAAGTAAAATCAAAGCTGACTCATCATATCCCCAGGGCCTTAAACAGCTGAGATAATGCTTGACCCTTGGGTTTTGTCTTTTCAGAATAAATAGTGTGTGAATATTTGAGGCTCCCTTCTAGCCAATTTACTGCTTCCTTAGAATATAATGAAGGAATCTGTTTCCAGCACCACTTGCCTTCTGAGAAGTCTTCCCAGCCATCTCTGGACTGGGAATCCCAGCCTTTGCTCCCCAGTGAATACCCCCATCATCATCTGTCCGAGCAAACTCAGGTGCTGCTGAACGCCCTAGGGCCCATGCTGTGGAGTAAGAAAGACATGGCTGGTTAGTATGTAAGAGCAACTCATAGACGGGAGGCTCCCAGGTGACTACCTGAAGCTGCAGCTGACCAAAATTCTCTATCAGGTTCCTTTCACTTTTGTGCCCGTGGATGGCTCAACTCCTGCCAATGTGAATGGTCCTGCTTTTTCTTGCAGAGAAAGTTCTGTCATTTCTCCCCTTGTTACTCATTGTCTTTCATTTTCTCTTTCCACTTCTTCCTTCTGAAATCTGTGGGGGTTTACATTCTTCTATAGATTTTTTTTTGTTCTTTTCAACATTTTTTCATTCTGGAAAGTACATACTTAGATTCTCAGTTATTTATTCTTCTCTTCCTCCATGTCACAGTGTATGTTTCTGAATTAAATCACTGTTTATTTTCAGTCTCCCTTCTCTCTCACACACGTACATTTCCCTAGATACCTACTGCTTCTTTTCAGGATGCTATGCCCACAGAACCAGCTTAATTTTCTGGCCCAAAATACAGAGCTTCTAGTGGCCTCATGTGCAAAGACAGATTGAAAATGCTGGTGTAAGGTGTCAGCAAAAGTGACTGAATGCACTAACTTGTTTGGTCACCTCAGGCAAGTCATCCCTCTTCTTTGTGTCATCTCTAAAATGGCTCTAATAATATGTAATGTGTTTGTGATTTATGGATGGAAAACTCTATGCACAATCTGGTTGTGATTATTGTTATTGTTGTTGTTATTATTACTATTATTATTATTTCTGAAGTCTAATTTTGCCCTTTGGCTCCTTCCAGTTAAACTAATGTGTATTTCAGCATCCTAAAAGTACATGCAAGATTATCAACAAAGAGCAACGTGTTATTTGAGGCTCATCTTTCACAATACAAATCTAAAGGGTTAAAGGAAGGACTACCTTTCTGATACTTTGCTTTTAAGGCACAGAATTAGTATTCAGGTGTCAGTTGTGAAACCTGTTCATTGGTCAGTCAAGCTTTTATTCTGAGAACCCTTTTTTGTAAGCTGTAGTGGTTTTGATTTTAGACCCTCCTTGGTAACCAGGTTGTAACTGAAGAAGTAGTCATCCTCCCAGTATTCCATACGATTTTCTACGTAAACCAGGGTATAAATAAGAAGGGGGAGAAGCCTCTTGCTCTCTTTCCTTTCTGGTGGACCCGAGAGCAGGTTCTCTGCTATCGGCTCTGCTCGTGTGGAGGAGTGAGGCCCAGTGAGGCCTTGTGGACCTTGAGAAGCGGAGAGTGCCGGTGGTCGCTTGGTGCAATTCTGCTGTCTCGAGGAGAGTAGTAAGATTTTCTCTTGTTAGTTTTTTATTAGTTACTCCTAGATTTTTTACTGTGTATATCTGTTTTGGATTTTTTTTTCCTTCCCTCTCCCTTTTCCCTTCGGGGCAGGGGGGGGTGTTCGGAATCCCTTCTCCTGTGTACATACTATTCTAATTGTATATAAGTATAAATACATGTGTATATTATTGTACAACTTTAGTCTGCTCATTTTGGCATTTCAGTAGCTTTTCCCTTCTCCCTTTCCCTTGCGTTCATAGAGGGGGTGGGGGGAGGAAAGACTGCAAACTGTAAAGTTTGAGCATTCGGCAGAAAGGTCGGATCCAAACCGTTACAAAGCGGTCAGGTAACAATGAATCACATGCAGGATATTTGGAATAATGATGCCAACTGAATTCTTTCTCATGTGGTGAGTGGTAGGTTTCCAGTCCAATGAGAGAGAGAGCTATACCCGATATGAATGACCTAGGTACAGACTCCAACTGACTAACATTTATTAAGAAAAAGGTGATCCTGTTTCATGTCAGTGTCAGACATTGAACTGCACTGAAGAATTGAGGGTATAACCCGTACAGCAAAGAGTTGATGCACTAAGAAATGATTTCAATGTACTGAGGATTGGGTATTTTCTTTTAACGAATTTGTATGGCAAAACCATGAAAAGCAGGTTAAATATTGCTTAATGAGATCCTTCTGCTTTTCTTTCATTTTGATTTAACCCTGCTCTCTCAATCAGCACCATTTGTACTCTTGATTCCTGGCTGGATGTATGGGAACATAGCGTGAGGGCCAAAAAAAAAAGCATGTCTGAACAATTAAGGTGGAATTCAGGTGCGTAAGTCAAGGCCATAATTAAAAAATAAATGGACTTTGGCTTCAGAGAGCTTTTAGCCTCAGAAGAACCTGCAGTTCTTCTCCAGACAATGCACCTCACCCACTGACTTGCATGTGAGTTCCAGATGGGACTTGCAATCTGAGTCCTTTGAGCACCCTTTGAGCGACCTAATCTTATGACTCCCCTAAAAATAATTCAGGGTTATCACAATGTATCGCACCATGCAAAACTCATGTCCCAGGGATAAAATCTAACTGCCTACTAGTTTCAGAGCATGTACACGCAGTGAGTGGCAGGTGCAGGTTATGGTCCCCGCTGCTCATGGTACATTCAGCTACAGTTAGACTCACTCTTGGTCTCCTGGTTTAATGAATCTTGCATTCTTGAATGCACAGCTTCAAAGAAGCCCTCAAAGCTGGTTTCTGTCTGGATTTACTCTACAGGAACTGTGTATTTGAATGCCCTTAAGCTGAAGACTAATCGGACCTCTGTTTCATGCATACCAGGTGAATGGTTCAACCAGTAGGTCACTATCCAGTAGGAAGGGAGTCACCAACACTTTTGGAAATCTGAAATGGGCCTCTAAAGCACCTCAGCTCACACTACTATTTTCAGCTAGCATCAGAGTCTCACAGAAGCACATCATGTCAACTTACAAACATGTATCCTCTACCAAGAGATGGGCAGATTTTCACAGAACTCCTGCTTGGATTTTTGTCTGAATCCTGGTTTTCCTTTACTTTTTAGGTATTTTTCCCCACTCATTGTAACATACTTAGGTCTCCAATTTGTTTTTTTCATGATGCACTCCTCCTGGATATAATATCCTGAAAGAATGAGTGAAGACACTGCACATCATTTTGCCTAAATACTTCTTTTATATTTGGTTCTTTAATCTGAGCAACTGAGGATATGTCCTTAAAGCAGTTTTTTACGAACCGCTTAAAATCTACATCCCACATAGTTCATTAGATGCTGAGTGATGAACACATCACACATTTATCCAAAATGGCCTGTCTAATTAGCAGCTGTAAAAGATAACAAACGGAAAGAGTTGTCTGATCTTCTCCATCTATCTGAACGTACGACAGCGTGTGCCTGTGGTCTCAAGTCTTGTTAGTTCTGTTCCAAGCAATTTCTTCAGTGATCAGTGAAGTCAGCAGGAATGAAGGCAGCTCAGCATTTTGAAAGATCCTGCTGCTTCTCTAGGTGCTCAGTTGTGGCATGTGTCCACATTTGACCCAAATTCTAGGATGAAAGCCCTGATAGCCGCTGCTCCCAACCCCAGCGTATACCATTAGAAAAAAGGCGGAGTTTGTCAGTGTTCATGAAGCTCTCCTTTTGATTGTTTATGGCTTTGGGCAGTCCTCTACCTGCCTTTGTGAATGATAATGCAATAACACAATCACTAACATTTATCATACTAATGGTAAGTCCAATTAAAAAGGAGATAGTGAAAACCCTGTGCCATAGCAATGATCCACATGAAAGAGGCAAGTGCAATCTGTTACTTAGAGAAACTGTGGGATGAAATTAGGAGACCAATCAATGTATTTCTGAGGCTTTTTTCCTTTGTCCATTGACTGCCACTTTAGATCAAGATTGCTAAATCTATGCAAGGCAGATATTGAAACTTCTATATATTAATCTATGATTATTTTGGTTTTCCATGGCAGTATAATGTTAGGCCACATATTTATAATCTCAGAAGTAGGCTCTAAGTCAGTAGCTCATGCCCTCTCTGTTTAGCAGTGTTTATTTTAAACCCATGCTTAAGTTCAGTTGAATACATTTGATGGGAACTCAGTATCTGTCAGAAAGATGTTGCTGGGTCTAGCTGGACTTTTTGTCTGAACCAGTACATCCATTCCTATATTCTCGAGTACTTTTTTAAGTCAGGACAATGAAATGCACTTTATAAAGACCATACGGACCCATTATTAATGCCTCAAAATTCTTATTTAGTAAATACCAACAAAGGAGTACAGTGGCTGCTTCTCTTAGAAGAAATGCTTCTATTCATTGTTTTGTAATTTTCTTTTTTTCTGTAGAAGTTTGCATTAATTAGTCTTTTACAGACTGGATTGTTGAAGGCAGATGAAATGATGAATCCTGCAAATCAGGCATACAAAATTTGCTGCCTCTGGATCCCTTCCATTTGTTCATGCTTCTACTAAATCTGTGAACAATGCTCTGCTGTGAGATACTGCATGTGTTTTACATGTAGATAGTGGCTGGATAACAATTACAGGAGGGCAGCTGGCCAACTCAATTGGCAAGCGCTAAACTGAATGGGATATCCAAAAGCAGAAATATAAATATTTTGGTTCAAAGTTTAATTTATTGAAGTATACCATTTGGCACCAAAAGCTTTTTCTAAATCATTTTTCTTACTCTACAGTCATGAATCAGTCTATGCATTAGTGATTCCAGCCACAAACAGCTGAAATTCGATGTTCGCTGATGCAAAAATGTAGCTATTATGGTGATTTGACATCAAGCTCCACATCTTGAGTAGACACCACTACCCCATTTAAAACTAATTCCTCAGGAGTGACATCTCATGCACAGGGATTATGAGTCATTAAATAATCATTTGGTAGCACAGTGCATCCTTTGCCTCTGGAAGTGGTGTTCAGCATGGTGCATACACAATTAATCAACCTTAAAATAATACTTTCCACTCTTCTAAATTACATTTCCCTTCTTAAGTTTATAGAAAGGGCTCATTTAACTAGAAGGTAGAAATGAACCTGGGCAATGTAACTGGGATTTAGATCTGAACTCCGTCAGAGGGCTGAGTGGTAGGATCTGGTGCCAATTGCTACTTTATGGCTGACTTGAACTGCTCTGCTGATGCAAGTCAGAAGCAAAATCATCAGATGCAGCTCCCTGATGATCTCTTCTGCAGAAGGAAACCTGTAGAGCCTGGAAATGTCTTGTAGTTTGGGGAACTTCAGCTATCCTCATTTGTTTTAACAGTCTGTTGGGACTGTGAGGATCAGTGTGCATTCCAGTGCAGTTGGGGTATCTCTGATTGATGACCACTTCTGGACAAGTCTGTGCTTGTCCATGAAGGAGGAGAGAAATTACTTGCCACACCCAGTCTGCTTGCATCGGATACGGCCTAAATAATTTAAAGCAGAGATTTACAAACTATTTTTATAGGATAACATGGTAGTGGGGATGGCAGGAATTGGGAACAGCAGTAAGAGTAATGATAAGGGCAGATCTGCTTCTGTGTCAGCTCGTGTATTGCTCAAAATAGCTCATGCACTATTAATCATACGTGTATTACGGCTGATAACTCCTATTAGCCTCCACTTTGAAGCCGAAAACTCCTGCAAGTCTGGCTCCTAGCCCATGACCATTTAATTCATGTTCTACAAATGTAACACAGTATATTCAGTGCTGAGTCAAAATTCCTTCAGACTAGGGGCTTTGGCCTTTCCTCGGCACAATTAAAAATGAAAATACATGGAAATATCCTACTGACATTTTGTACTGAATTAACATCATTGCATATTTGATGGAATTTTGATTGGAGAAAGCATTTTTGTTAAAAATATGATTATATAAACAATTATAAATTAAATATGCAAACTTGAAACTTTATTTATTAGCTGGTTTATAATCTTTATGATCTTTCATGAAATAGCAGTGATTTCAGCAAAATTTTGCCACTTTATCTCACTCCAAGGCTTGACACATGCTGAAAGAATATAAAACCACTTATGTAGGTGAAGTTACAGGATATGAGCAACAATTGTTGTTGCCATAACCACGAATATTGCTATTGTTCTTGTGATTGAACTAGACTAATGACATCTTTTAAATACTTTTTTTTTTCCTAATGAAATTTTGAGTGGTATCAAAGTCCTGTGGTCACTGCATCAGCAAGGTTTGATAACATGAAGATAAAATAAAGAAGAGATTATCAAATGATAGAATTAATGGCAAATAGTCACAGAATCACAGAACCATTAGGTTTGGAAGAGACCTCCGGAGATCATACAGTCCAACCCCCAAATTCTCAGTCCATGAAAAATATTTTTTAATTTAGTTACTTTGCCCTTTATGAATGATTTGTGAATTTGTGATTTATGAATGATTTAGCCTTTATGAAAGATTTCATGCAATGCGGTTTTCTATAATTAAATTTATCAGGAAATAACAATCATTCACATGTGACCTACTGTTCCTTTGCCTTTATGGTGGGGCCTTGGTTGTCTGGTTGTCTATGCTTACTCTATAATCAAGGAAAGAGATAGATGGGATGAATAGTCTTCTGGGGACAGTCATCTTTTTTCAAATGGCAATAGAGAAAACTGGATAAGCCAGATAATTTAGGCTATCTTCTGCCAATTCAGTTAGGAAAGATAAACCCCATTTTAATGTACAAATCATATTCCATCTACTCATTGGCATTTTGCTCTTCCAGAGGAACAGGGAAGAATTTTGTCTGAACATTTTTCATAAGATGCTTAATTCCTCCTGTACCACTGGTAATCTATAGCCAGAGTGGAACAAAGTGATCAGCCTAGCCATCCTTTACAGGAAGGATGTGGGACTTTGCTAGACAAGTTTTTTCAAAACCTAGACCACATCTTTTGGAAAAAAAACCCCAACTACCCAAACTTGAGTTAATAATAATGTTAATAATATGCATCTGATATTTTTTGCCTGAATGGCTTGAGACTCAGCTTCCAGCTGTAGTATCTTTCCAAGTCTTTGTCTGTCGGTTTGGATAGCCCTCCATCATTGGCTTGGTTTCCCTTATAGATGCTTTGATTGCATTCAGCTCAGCTCATAGCCCTTTTTTGAAAAGCTTAATCAATTCAGGTCTTTGGATCATTCATTTTAGGATTTGTTTTATATTTATCATGGTTCTAGTCCGATTCCTTGTCAAAATATGGATACTGTCACTGGACTGTATCCTAGTGCTAATTATGCAGATGATAGAACTTCCCCAGTATGCTATCCCTCTTGGCTACAATATTTTACTGTAGCTTATATTGAACAGATTATCCATGGTTTGCAAATTGATTTCAGAATTATCATTTTCTGAGACTTAGTTTTCTATCCTATAAGGATGACATTTGGCTTCTTGTCCTGTTTCTACATTAAACCATTTTAAATTGCACAGATTTTGGCTTCACTCTTTTTTTTTTACCAGCTTCTTGTACATGATCTATTCCTTGCTTCATCTGAAATTTCTCTGGTATCTGTACACCCACAAGCTTTATCAGTAACACTTTCATACTGAGTCATCAATAAAAACATTACATGGCATGAGGACAGAGACAAATCCTGGAGAAGCCAAACCAGGACACTGCAACTTAGTAGGTTCTTTGTTTACCACCCAAACCCTGCCTTTTTTCTGTTATTTCAAATGTGTGATTTATGAAACAGAAGTGACTATTCTCACTTTAAAGTTGTATCAGTGTTTCTTTGCATCCAGTTAGTTGTTCCTGCTGCATGGCTCATGAGGCACTCCTTTGAGAAAGGGACACTCAGGTTTTTCAAGGAAGCATTCACCTGCAGTGGCTGGATGTGAAGGTCAGATATCTGTCTATGTGTGGCTACAAATATCTGGCTACAGGTGTGAAGCTTTGTAGCCCTTCTCCTTGCCATTGCTTGGGGTGCTATATGTATAGTATAATTTGCTGGGCATATCCAGATGAAAATATAGCATTTTTTTTCCACAGATAGTGGTGGCTAACTACTTTTTTGTTATTGAATCAAAGACTACTGTGAAATAATCCTGAGCATCTTTTGGACTTTGCTGCAATGCCCTGGTGGTGAAGTGCGTGGCTCGTGTAGCCTCTAAAATAGCTACATGTGGAAACTGTGTTTAAAGATGTGCTTGTCTTACAGATGCTGTGTTCACATTTCAAAGGTCACAAATCTCAGTGGTTTTGAGGTTTGGGTGCTGTTTTGGGCTTGATTAACTAATGAGTACATTCCTCTAGAGTAAAAATCAAACCTGTTTTTACTGAATGAATGGTAGGGAAGAAACATTCAATTCACAGAAAGACCGACATCAATTCACTGTAAACTCCTTCCTTACTAGTGACATGATAAAAGATCAAAGGGCTACTGATGTATGTTTCCCTTGACAATTTTTGCTGTAATAAAGATAGATGGTAATACTGTTGTGCTGGAAAATGTCTGACTGTTACAGGAAATTTTTTAAAGGAACACCTCATGTAAGGTGGGGCTTTTTATTGTAAAAAGACATGTCTTTGAAAAATAATAGAAACCCCTCATTATACAGAATAAGGAAAAACTTTGAAGCCTCCAGTGTCTTAAATTTAATCTCTCTGTTTAAAGTTCCACACTGGTGACATTTATTTTTCTCTGTTTTAACACATGTTTCCTTTCAGCAATGCTATCTGCCCATCAGGAATCAAAGCAAATCCAGATGGCTCAAGAACAGATGGCTTATGGTTTAAGAAGCATGGGTCAGATTCAACCACACAGCGTACCAAGTTCACAGGATTGTTCTTACTTGTAGAGATTTTGAGTTGCTGAATAATGATTTTTCTTTGCTTTGCTATTGTCAGGCTGTGAAAGTTAGCATGTATGAGAGAGTGAAACCAGAAGGTGTGGTAAGAGGCAGAATTCAACAGGCTCTACTCGTGGAAAAGAATGATTTTCTCATATGTTGAAAAGGCACAATGAAGCAGTTGCAAAGCCGGATACATGAGACTTATTTTTAAAATCTGCTTTGCTTTGAAATTTGAACAAGGCTCCTGGAAGAAGATGGAGACATGCCATGGTGTTTCCAGGGAAGAAGAGAGAAGGAAATCTAGCAACGTCATGACAGCTTCCCTATTACATGACCAGAAATGTGTCTCTTGCAGCCACAGCAGACAAATTAGTGCCTGGTTATGACTTGGTAGAGACCTGTTTGCAGCCATGTTACTGTGATACAGAACATCAGCAGCAATTGCAGGAAACTACAGGTACTTATTACAGTAATGCGTCAGGGCAGAATTCTGTTTCAGAGGTCCAAAAGGCATCTCACGCAGACCACAGCAATCAAACTCGTTCTCTTACCCAAATTTGTAGAACAATAAGTCTTCAAGGCAATTTTCATCACTACTTTTCACTCTCTGCCTCTACTGTAATGGGACAGGAAAGAGCACAAAGACTGTCCACATGTGCTTCAAGTGTTTCCATATCCAGGGGATAATTAAAAAACATGATTAGTACAAGCAGTAAGACTATTATACATGACATATGTACATCGTGCCAGTAAAGCGCCTTATTTTTGAAATACACATAAGGTCAGAGTCCACATAGTAGTTTTTGTCAGTAAATCCCAACTGCAATACAGTCAGGAGTGTTACCTCTATAATTTAGATGAACAAAGAAGCAGAGGGAAGAAGCAATTTAATCTTTCAAAATCATGCAATAGAGAGGAAAGTATTTGGAAAAGAAGATAACTCTTAATTCTTACTTCAGTGCTTTGCTTATACGCTCTAAGAATGAATACATTTTTAATCTTCAATACCTGGTGCAGAAAGGGAGAGTTTTGAGATGGGAGCTTAATGAGTGGGAAGAATGAAACTACTGAACCAAACTTTGTGAATATTTGGCTTCTCTCCTTTCAAGACCTTCTGTTCCCTTTGTTCTAGATTCTTCGCCTAAACATTGGGGCACAAGGAGAACTACTGAAGAATTCTGGAGATTGAGTTGTGTGAATCTGCCTGTATTCTTCCCGTGTTCTTTTGTGACATGGGAAACAACTTCAATTGGGATATATCAATGTGGTATATCCCTCCTCTGCTGCGTATTCTCATGCCATATGGTATTACAAAATCACAGAACAGTGGAGGAATAAAGGGATCTCCAGAGGTCATCTGATCCAAGAGGCTGTTCAAGCATCACTACCCAGGTTGTCCAAGACTGTGTTCAGGCAGTTTGCACTGCAAGCAAGCCTTGCAGTACTAAAAGGGTTTCCTGATGTTTAGAGGGAACCTGCTGTGTTTCAGTTTGTACCCATTACCTGTTGTTCTGTCACTGGACACTGCTGAGAAGAAACTTTCTCCATCCTCTTCTCTGCATTCTCCTTTCTGGTATTTATATACACGGATGAGATCCTCATGAGCCTTCTCTTCTACAGGGTGGACTGCCCCAACTCTTTTAGCTGTTCCCCATATGAGAGGTTCTCCAGTCCCTTAATCAAGTTTGTGACCCTTCACTGGATTCTCTCCAGTATGTCCAGGTCTCTCTTGTACTGGGGAGCCCAAAAATAAAGACTCCAATGATGGCATCATCCAAACCCTCTCCAAAACTTATAGTACAAAGTAGTTTTAAAGTATTCTCCTTGTCGTTGCAGAACTTTAAACCTTTCTTTACAAGATGACTCTTATAATGAGATTATCTGACGTTTTGGATGCACAAGCCTTGGAGTTTTCCTCATAAATTGAATTGAAATGTTCCTTGTATGGTAAGTCACATTGAAAGAGTATGTGTGGTGCAGGGTTACCTAAACCAGCTCTAAACAAATTAGCCGTGGTACCAGATACTGTGTAACTATGTTAGCTGAGAACTCCATCGAGGCTAATGAGTTATGCTGAGAGGCAGGCAGCATTAACCCAGGTAAAGTGTCCTGTTGCTGGGGTATTCTCTTCCTCCTAATTTGATAATTTGGCAATTGTGCTGATTTTCAGCAGCTAAATATCTGTTACATATATTTTTAATAGTTTTATATTATTATTTATTTTATAATTATATAATTAATGTTTATATTATTTATTTATATTGTTTGTACGTATTTAGGCTTTGGAATTAAATAATTCAGAAACAAATTTAACTCTAGTCCATATATTTATGTATATGGGGTATAATGAACAGCATATATGTCATATTAACAGCTCTTTATCTCAGTGAAAATAATTGTACTTCATGTGAGAGGAAGTATGGAACCTGAACTTACCTATCACAATATTATTGAAAGTAATGTGGAATTGTCTGGCAAACTCACAGCTTCCATAAATACACTTTCTAATGTATTTCCCAATAAGTGGCTATAATTTTTTTTGGGAGGGAAAGATGAAGTAAAGCCTTCCTCTTTCTAAAATTTAGTCTGGCAGGAAACTGAGAATAGTGTGCCATAAATGACTTATAAAAAGATGCATGTTGCAACTGTGCTGTACATACTGTTTGGGGACATTGTAAAAAGCCAAATTTTCCATTGGATGTTCTTGGATACTTGGTGAGAATATACTAAGTGTGCTGCTGACCATCCTGACTATTCTTTGGGCTTCTTTGTGGATCATATCTATCCTATGTTTTTATCCCAATTGAATGGCAATAGCTACATCTGAATCAAGAATCTAGCAGAAATGTCTTTTTAGAACTTCTGCTAAAAGTGGTAAAATCCAGTGTGTCCTATATCCTGTCAAGGTCACAAAATTTAGTAGAAACTTCGAGGAGACTCATACATAGATAAATGCCATTTTTAAAAGGAAGAGTCTTTAAGCTACAAATGTTCTACAATAATTTCCTTGCTATTTGATTTCTCTGACTTTAAAGCTTTTGGCAAACATTTTATGGATCAGCAGGAAGGAAGCATGTGTATGGAACATGGTTTGTGCTGGAGCAGGTCTAATCTATATATTCTTACTGAGTATATAGCTCTAACATACAGATTCTCATAAAAAATGTTATTAAACATAGAAATGGCTAATACAGAGGACATTTCTGTAATATCCTCCCCTCTTACACACATACCAGAAATAAAAAAAAACCTCAGCTACCTATAACAAAATACATATTCTTCTCAGTAACAGGAAAGGAAGAGTTAGGCCATGAGAAATATTTAGTTATTTCTAACTAGGTGCACTGAGATATTACAGTGAGAGTGGTCAAACAGGAGCCCTACTAGATTGTAACTGCATAGTTAAAGACAGACAGACTTCCCTCCCAGATGGCTAAACCCCCACATTTACTAAACGTTTGGCCTTATGACAAAATCAAAAGCTGTATGGGTGTTACATGCAGAAACATAACACTCCATGTCTTCTTTGCCTCAAAACAAAAAAATCTACTTACACCTAAAGACAAAAAACCATTGGCATACATTTGAAACTGAGTGCTGAAAATTACTAGTCTTTTGGAAAATGCAATTATGTGCATCGAAAGTGTGTGGGGGTGTAAGAGCTTGAGAGACAGAGCCACATGGCATTGCTGTTTGCAAGTCCTCCAAGCTTTTTCCATTTAAATCCCTTTTACTTCCCAGAAACTGTTCTCAGAAAAAGTGTCACCTTCTCTGGACATATCCAATTTTTCAAATTGAAAGCATCACCAAGATTTCCAATTTTTGGCTGATATTCAAAGAATGAGAGTTGCATTAACTTATTCAGGACAGGCTGCTGAATAACAACTTTCTGTACTGTGGCTTTTTTAACTTTATCACCACCAACTCTAGCAAAATAATAGAATTCTCTTCTTGGACTCAAGCAATTTATGTGTTATGCATTGAAGTGTTGGGAATAGATTAATAATTTTTGGGAAAGAGACCATAATAATCAGGATTCAGCTGTATGAACTCTCAAATAACAGCTGCAGAACACAACCATGGAGTCCTTTGTCGGGTCAGGTAACACAAAGTCAAGCTAAAAGCATAAAAGGCATCCTCTAATAGATTGAAGATTTTGAGTGTGAAAAATGCCATACAGTCCTTTGTAAAATCTTCCACTGACTAATTATGGTCTCCTTTCCCCTGTAAAAGATTACTACAATGGAACTCCTATTATCCACATTGTTGTTCCCTAGGATAAGTCTACCTTATCAAATCAGGAAAAAATCAAACTATTTCTCATTCCTGCATCAGCAGTTCTTCAAGTTCTGCACAATTTTATGGCTATACAGATATGGTAGCGATGGATAACATCGAAAGTATCCAGAGATTGATTCCAAGGTGCATCCAGCATTTGCACATGGAATGGCAGCATAAGCTAACTGGCTGCACTGAGTGAATGTAGGTAACATGCGCAACAGTAGCCATGCAGATGAAATGTCACGGACTTTGTCCAGGATTACCCTTTACTGGGAACACATCCTGGGGCTCCACGGCATCCCTCTGCTGGATGCCAGCCCAAACACAAGCCTCTGCCACTTTATCTCACTGCTGTTGCTGCACATGCTGCTTAGTTGATGGTGAAGGGATGCAGTGCCAGGCTAAGGCTGCTCTGAATTTTGGACAAAAGTCAGTGGTGGCACAGAGGTTCAGAGCACAGACAATGATCAAGCACTCTTGTTCTGAAGCTTTGCTGACTGCCTGTGCTGGTGTAGCTGAAATAACCAGCATCGCTGACTGGAAGACAAGCTGGGAAGACATCAGTTTCTTCTCTCCTGTTCCTTTCATCTGCCACTGCTCACTTAGCTTTCTTCTGCTAGAGGAAAAACATGGACTTGTGAATGGGCTCTCTCTTAACTGGGATGTCTGGAGAGCTGACTCCTCAAGTGGTATGTGGTGCTGCCTTTTAGGCTAGACTTCGAGCCATGTTAAATTTCATGAAAATTGGAGGAGCTCCTATGTTTAAGACAATTTTGCCCTAATCTGATGTCCTCTACTAAGGCATACCTGCCTAACCTTAAACATACTACATACCACAATCACACTTTATTTTGCCTTTTTTGGCAAAATGGGGTAGTGTCATGCTCTGAAGCAGAAAGACCTTTTGCACAAGTAGATTTCCATTTCCACGTTGCATTGAAGGAAAATTAGATTCATGGTGTTGGTTACATTAAATGTTGTAAATGTAAGGAATGTTCGAAGAGTATTTAATAATTAAACTGATTTCAAGGGCCTATCAACAGGACTGTCTACACTTCAGCTTCATAGTAGAGCCACTTGAGCAGAGAATGTTCACAAATATATGATGAAGTTGACAGATTAGAACATGGTTGAAATTACTGTGGATTAAAACAAATTAGTCAATAAAAATGCAAACAGTCTAAAGTGTTTTAATAAGAGTACACTAAATCGCACTCAAACCTGTGCCATAGGGATTTGGGGCTGCTTATCCAAACTCCCTTTTCCTCACCTTCTCTGTTAGGAGGTTTAATCTTTGCTGAAGGATTCATATTTGCCACTCTTTAACTCCTTTTGTATGTTCCTTTAGATTACTCTGAAGAAGTCCTATATATCTAGGCTTTATTGACGTAGAGCTTGACCTGAAGTCATTTGTAATCAGCTGCAATCTGTGGAGTTGGATACATGTTTGTCACTATGGAAGTAATTAAAATGCTGAATGGAGAATACATAGCTAAGCCACTGTGCACTGAGTTAAATGCACACCACTTTCTTGTCAAGAAATTAATTATGTATTGCAAAGATAACCATGGGATTTTTATTTTGGGTGGACATTTAAACAAAATATTGTGCATTTTGAACAGTTGCCAAACTCTTCTTTGGCTCAAAAGAGTGTAAGCTTTTTGGCTTTGCTTATAGGCTCTTTGGCAGCAGGGTTTGGTTTTTACATTTATTTTCACTGAAGGCAAAAATCTGATCAGTTTATGATCTTTAATGACAGCAGTCTACAAATAGAACTTTTGCTTAATTTCTTGAGCATCACTGTTACGTGGCAAATCATGTACTAATGGTTCCCACTGATTTCTGCTGCACACAAAAGCATTAATTGTCTAATAATGCAGCACAAATATGGACAGCAGTTTTGTCAGAAATGTTGCCACCATTTCTTTCTTTCTTTATTTGCTGGGGGCTTTTGTTAGCACCTGGAGATGAATTGCTCCAACATATCGTGCACCAGCAGTCGTGCCGAGCAGAGTGATGAGTCAGTCAAGCCCTGAAAGGTTCCTGCAGGGTGACCATACCTGCTCACAGCCATCACCACAACTAAGAGCAGAAAATGAGCTAGAAAATACACAGGCCAGGTTTTCACACCAGCCTGTGCAGGGCCTTGCCACCTGTCTCAGCCTTTAGGGCAATATTTCTCAAACAAAGTGCTAAAAAGTGGTCTGCAAAGGACTGAAGCATTTTGAGTGCTTCACCCTTATCTTACTCCTACGCTTTCCAGAAGGAGGCAAACATTAAGTAGGGAAAAACAGAAGTTTTCACTTTCACTGTTTCCAGCTGTTAAATAATCTTGTAGAAAAGATGAACTCTGGGGGTTTTTAGACTTGTTTTCCTCTAGAAGAAACCAATGGTCTTTGGGGTTTAAAGGAGTTTAAAGACTAAATCATGTTCTCTGGGAAACATATCTCTAGAGCAAGCATTTGGCAGCCTGTTTTGACTCAATATTTTTGAACTATCTTAAAAGTATCCTGAAAAATCCAGCGCCTCTCAACAGGTGGCACCTGGTGCACTCATCACATAGTTGTATGTGTTTGTATGTATTTGAGGTGAAGCTACAGTCAATGTAGCTCAACCTCAGTTGCAGGATCAGTTACATACTCTAAAACCTTAGCAAAGCTCTTCTTTTGCTGAGGTAGGCTTTCAAGATCATATTTGTCATAATCAATGAAATACCAATTTTTGTCTCCATCAGCTTTCCCAAAAAGCCCAAATCTCCCTGTTTCCAGTTTGAGTGATGCTTCAGGTTGCACATGATTTAAGTATTTGTACTTCTAGCACTTACAACATTCAGAGCTTCTGTTGCAGTGCGTATGAGTCATATATCTCAAAATCTTTTTTCTGGGACTCCAGCCAAACAAAAAAGATCTTTCTTTCCTTTTATTTTAGTTCTTGCCTTTTTTTTGCCTTCTCTGTAAAAAGAGAAGTCACTATCTGAAAAGAAAATGCCTTAAACTTGAAACTTTGCCCTCAGGTGAAGCTGTTCCACTGTTGAAAAGTCTTGGGCTTTTAAATGTTTAAATAATAGATTAACTGAAGGCCTGCATGTTTTTTAGAAACAGAAGGAAAAAATTGGGTGATGTGGGGTGATTCTGGAAGTTACAGAGCCTGAAATGACTCTCAGCTATAGAAGATGAGAGAGGAGGCGAGAGGAGCAGGGGCAGGTAAGGACAGCGCTCCATCATAGCAAAGCAGATCACTTCACTTGCATGCTGTTGAAAGACATTGACTGAAAAAAAAAAGGGGAAATTCCAATTTTGTTTTGGAATACTATGCCTGAAAACCAGAAGTTATTATTTATCTCATATTGCAAACAAATATAATGGTGATTTCCCTGCAGCCATGATAATAAAGACTCTTAGAAAAATATTGATTACTCAGAGGAGAAAGACATTCTCCTCTGTAGTGAAAGGCAGAAGATTAATCAGAATTGCTATACAAAGAACATTTCACACCTAAAAATCCTGGGTTTTTTCAATACTAGTTCTTGTGTTATGCCCATCATAATGTTATAATGGGAAGCCAAGTGAAAGGGGAAATTTCAGGTTGCAAATAACTAGTAAGTCTTCCCCATGTTGCTTAATAAAAAAAAAAAAAGGAGGGGTTTCTTCTGTTTCCTTACTTTCTTTATTTCTATTGTGTAGCTATTGTACGTTTAAAAAGAAGATGAGAAGCCAAGCTTTCAACCCTTTAAGTACATGTTTAGTTTTTAATATCATTCAGACCTTATTTAACAGAATATAGAGAAAGATACAGAGAGAAATCATGCTGGACAAGTTAATGTATTCACATTAGAAAATGAGGAGATCTAGGCTGGATATGTATGCTGTTTCTGGTGGGTCCAGAATTTTTGAAGGCAATCAGAACTCTATTTGAACTTCAACACAAGAAAGCTTGAAGTATTAACTGAGTCAAATGTTTACTGACACTGACATGTAGATTTGGATTTTTTTCTTTAGTTTTCATGCCAGATCTAAAATTGGGAAGTGATCTATTTTAGGTTGTTCTTGTTAACATAATATTATTAAAAACTTGAATCTCTGAATAAGTTTTGGAAGCATTAGCTATTATTCTTGGTAGTTTGCCAGATAAGGAGCTGTATGTTTCAGTATTTGAATTAAGTTCAATGAACACAGGAAGTGGTAGTATATCTTATACTTACAAAGGATAGACTGCCACTAAAAATAGAATGGATATGATAAAGCAGTTTTGTAATCAAGGAAAAGTGCTACAGGTGTTGTTTTACTCAGATATATCTCTTGACTGTGAAGCTTCACTTCTACTGATCTTTTTCTTTCTACACATCCCTCCATGCTGTAGGTGCAAAGCTTCTCTAGCAGTGACAGATGTTACCTGAGGAAAGACTGAGACTCAGAAGGTTTCTGCAACAATGGAGTTGATGTTAAAAACAGTTTTAACAAACATGAAAAGGCTGCTCAGGAAAGCAGCACTTTAGAGATAATGGTTTTAATTCAAATATGTGCAGCTGATACTAAATGGGCATCAGTTTTGACATGCCAGTAAGTCGGGTTCTGCTTGAGCATGGGTCATAGTCCCGTTTTACATCAGCTATAAGTAAGCAATAGAACGTGCAAGTGGCTAAGAGGTAAAATTCAAGCTAATCCAGTATCTAAGTAGATGAGGTCTTATTGCCAACAGAGGTTTGGAGAAAGAAGAGGATGTCAGCTGGGGAAACATCTGATCCACTGTTGTCAGGTGCACTCCTTTTCCAAAGGCATGTCTTTCAATAAAGTGTAAGGCAAATGTCAGAAAAATCCCATCACCATAATGTTCTGGCACAGCAACACAGTTTTGCTCAGAAATGGCTTTCTCAGAAATGGCTGAAGTTGATTCCCTGGGAAGTAACTAAAAAACTGATAGAATGGAATTCAAAGTTTATTGTCTACCTTGGGAGGAAAATGGAACTCCATGAGACAGGTATAAATTTTTTATTTTAATCATACTGGAATATGCTTTGTTCTGATGTTGATAAGAGTAGGAAAAGAACTTACACAGAATAGGATTTATACACACACACACACACACATATATATATATAAATGATGCCTATATTTGCTTCTTTTTCCTTTTAAGTTCTTGTTGCCAGCTCTGGGAATTCAAGCAGGGAATCAAACTGGGGCTGAGTACATTCTCACAAGTACAAGGCTGTGCAATTCAAGTTGTCTCCCCATTAGACGTGGGCAAGTCTTGGTCTCGATGATGAGGAGGGAGTGCCTTAGAAAATGTAACATCAAACTGCTATGAGTAATCAGATTAATCAGTGCTGGAGGCAGTCAATGGCAACTCAAAGAAAAGGAAGCAGTTTACATGGAGAGGCTTTTCACAAAAGTGCACAAATTCCTTTCCTTTTTATCTGCATATTTGTCGATGGAGTCATATACTTGTAATGCCATGCCAGATGGAGGGAAAGAAGATCCATTTTATAGGTTGTATCTAGCCAAGAGCAAGGAGGATAGAAGTGGAGGAATGGAAGAGAAAATAACAGTGCTTCCCAGGCAAAATTGCCTGTAAATTAGGTAGCTGATACAGCACAGTTACCATCCTATCTAGCGATGACTTACTCCTTCATCCTCTTTTGTCTTGAGAGAACATATAATTAGATCAGTTCTCAAATATATAACCTCTGACTCTATTGTTGTTTTCTCATGCTGGAGTCTCCCGGTCCCAAAACCCACACCACAACTATAAAAAATACTATAGACTACAGAAAATCTGTCTCAGAAAACTTCTGAGAAGATATTTCTCATGTTATAACTAGGACAGATAAATACATCAAATAAGTCCATTAGTCATGATATTGTTGTAGGTAGTGGTCCCGGGTGTCTGTAGCTCATTATAGTCATCAAATAACAACCAGATGCATATATGGAACTAAATTCCTGCTGTTTCACCATCAATGTTCTGAACTGCCATATTATGAACACTTACATAGTTATTTATAAATTGTTATGAACTCTTAGTCTTTTTGCTCCAGTTCCTTCTGACATCACTAATGAAATCTTCACATGTTGGGGGAAGCGGTTTTGGTAAAATTGATGCTGTGGAGGTGTGTGACTTCAAGCTGACTGTCTGAAAGAAAAAGTTTACATGAAAATATAGGCCTGGCATAGACTTGAGTTTTATGGTAGACTTCAATTTCTCAATAAAGTTAGAAAGTACCTTTGTACTTTGCTTTACTGAAAGGATAAACCTTTGACCTTCTACTCAGGTTGTACCAAATTGTTCAACTCAGTTTGAAAAGATGAACACGTGACTTTTTTTTTACACTGAGGTCTGAAGCATGGTTTAAGATGTTGATGGATGCATGAATACCATTCCCTAGAAGTCCACAATCACTTCAAATTTTAGTGTTGTGTGTTCAGAAGACATATAATAGCTGGTATTTTAGAAAATGCTAGAACTTTAGGCATGGGTTTCCTAAATTAATGTTATCCTGAAGGTACTGGCAGGGAGTCTTGATATACTGAGTGGGTAGGTGATAATAACTGCAAAGGGAGAGCTCACAGGTGGAGTAGGCTCAAATTACAGCACTGGAGACAAGAGGAAGGATATGTGTCTTGCCTTTAAATTCAGCAAACTATCTCATAAATAGCAAGCATCTAAGATTCAGCAATTGACTCACTCTGATAACAAGAGCTGCAATATAAATGCAGTTCATACCATCATTTGCAGTTTCCCTGCATTTATATATACCTGCTGTCTTGAAACACTTAGTTTTGCTGTGAATTTTTCATCTGATTGCAGAAGTTCATTCCTAACCCCTACAAAACCCAGAACTAAATGTATTAAGGAATTCAAAATCTTCAATCTTCTGTTTCACATTTTACCTTTGCATTTCCACAGAGAAGTAACGTATTTTTATTATTGTACAGTGTGAAAAAAATGTGTGTATGTATGACTATATGAAAACATGTGAAAATGTGTAAGAATAGAGTCCCAAAGCTAGAGTGAGCCTAAACTCCGTCCTGCAAAACTACTGAATAGGTAGTTCTCCATTTTCTGAAAGACTCCTGGGAGGCTGAGCCACCACCCAAGTGTTGAGCCTCACTTGAATGTTTCTGTTGAGGTCTCGTCTGTGCTCAGGGTGGGAGATGGGGAAGAAGAGGGGAGACTGGCAACCACAGAAAATAGCAGTCTGAATGATGGGATGTTAATAGCTTTCAGGCTGCAGTTTTTAAGTACGGAACAATTTGATTTCAAAAGTAAGATGTTCTTATGACATAGCTAATTTCCCTGCCCCAGCTTTCGAACTGGTTCTGAAAATAAGCACTGAATACTTTTAATTTAACAGCGAACCACCAGTTTTTCATCTTACTTTAGGACTTGTGTAGATTAATTTTCTATCCTATCTGTCTGATGACTGAACTAAGCTGCGACTAACTTGATAGTAACTCACTGACTTTGATAGCTGTCTGTTTTAATCCTTAGCTAGGGCTCAGATGGTTTAGTATGGTTGCCCTGCAGCACAAGAGGCCTGTTAGTTATCCATATATACACTTTCAACAGGAATTAAAAAAATATTATGAACTTCATTTCACAATCTTTTGTCATCACATTTCCTTCTACCAACTTCTTTTCAAATCTGAATGTAAATGAACATTCCAAGATGTAGATGCAATAACATATTTAGCCAATGCATGCTAGCAGAGGATTTTTTTTAGCGTCCAGCTCTCAGAGCAGTGTCCAGAACCTCAATTTTTTGTTTGCTGTACAGTGCACGAGGGAAATCAATAACTGGCTTTCTGAAAAACAGCCATGTTGGAGATGGAGCTGTCTGTTCTAGACTAGGACTTCTGTTTCCTTGTAACATTAATTAGTCATTCAGATAATGTTCAGTTCTATATGAAATTTCTGATCTATGTCAAGGAGTCAGATGCATAAAATGACTCCTTATGATTTAATTTTAAACAAATCACAGATCATGTATAAATAAAAGATGAACAAACCATAGTAATTCTTCTCTTTCTGAGACAATGCTATTAGCTGAATGAATCTTGAATTGTTGTAATAGGAATTGAGGAACAAACAACCACAAATCCTTCCAATGTATAGAAGTAAGTGCTGAAGTACAACCAATAAAAGTCTGTGTCTGGTACGGTTTGGTCAAATTTTTTCTTTGACAATAGGTGTCTAATATACTATTGAGCATACCCAGAAATGTATGTCTATAATTTACCATAAGCTTAATGTGAGTTCTTCTGGAAACACCCATGCATCAGTGTGCTTGGATAAATGGTGACTGCCATGACCCTGTGCAGATTCTTTAATGCATAAGAAACAAAAAAACATAGGCAAGCATTTTATGCTTTCTTGCTCATGGAAATGAGGGAGATTCTATGTTCCTTTTATAATCAATGTATATAAAAAAAAGCAGACATACTGTCACCTTATCACCTCTGATTCTGTACAGAACAATAAATGGAAAAAGATTTAAAATAAACAGACATCAGTTGTCAGTGTGAGTCATCCTTATGAATAATGGTGATAATGAGAATGGTATATTGTGTATCTTAAATGAAATCTCTATTTCTGAAATAGGTTGTTATTCTGCTTTTTAATTTTTTTGTCTTCTCTTTATCTATGTGGGGTTTACAATGGCTCTATCATAAATTTCCTTTGTGCATCTGTTATAGAAAAAGTGTATGGAAGGCAAAATTTTGGAGTAAATTTCAGCATTTAAAGTATAATCCGGACACAAAATCATCCTAAGAAGTTACTAACTTTGCCTGTTTTTTGTGGGCTTTGAACCCATGCTGTATAGATTTTTTTTTAAAAAAAAAGGTTTCCCCCCATTTTAAAAAAAAAAAAAAAAATGAAAAAGCAAATATAATAAAAAAAAACACTTCCCTT
>VZRE01005528.1:0-55291 GCA_013396775.1 Cephalopterus ornatus | reverse complement strand
AAAAGCAGACATACTGTCACCTTATCACCTCTGATTCTGTACAGAACAATAAATGGAAAAAGATTTAAAATAAACAGACATCAGTTGTCAGTGTGAGTCATCCTTATGAATAATGGTGATAATGAGAATGGTATATTGTGTATCTTAAATGAAATCTCTATTTCTGAAATAGGTTGTTATTCTGCTTTTTAATTTTTTTTGTCTTCTCTTTATCTATGTGGGGTTTGCAATGGCTCTATCATAAATTTCCTTTGTGTATCTGTTATAGAAAAAGTGTATGGAAGGCAAAATTTTGGAGTAAATTTCTCCAAAAGAATTAATGGGAGCCATTAAATTCATTCTGGACTGACAAAATATCATCTCAGAAGAGATTGTCAGTATATTGACTGGTCAATATAACAATAAAAAAGTTTGGACATACAGAAGAGTTTTAATTTCAACTGTAATTTACAGGAGAANAATTTTAAAAAAAAAAAAAAATGGAAAAAGCAAGTATAGTAAATAAGACGACTTCCTATGTGAAAAAATAGGTTCCTTTCTTTCATTTCTGAAAACTGTGTCCTTGCTGTGAAAGTCATTACCTGACACAAACAGTAATGGAAGACAATACGACAGATGAATTCTACCACTCATCATGTGGTTCAGTCTACCCTGGTCTGTTCTAGTACAGGCAATTTTGACAGAGAGAGACGTATGAAGATGGGATTGTAGACTCTCACATACAAACATGCACTGCATTCCTTGCTCTTGCTCTTGCTCTTGCTCTTCCTCTTCACATGCTGAGTTGATGATCTCTCTCCATGCCTGTTCAGGAGTAAGAGGAAGATATAACTGCAGTTAAAAGCGAAATTGTTCAAATTCTACTGTTATCTAGTTATGTCTTTTGGCTTAAATGGTTGCCTGTGAAATAAGTTTTTTCCTTCCCCAAGGCAAGTTCACATTCTCCAAAAGAATTAATGGGAGCCATTAAATTCATTCTGGACTGACAAAATATCATCTCAGAAGAGATTGTCAGTATATTGACTGGTCAATATAACAATAAAAAAGTTTGGACATACAGAAGAGTTTTAATTTCAACTGTAATTTACAGGAGAAGAAGGAAGAAGCTAAACTCTTTAGGGTAAGGTTTCTTTTTTGCAAGTAAGGATTGTTATATCAAAATTCTTTCAGTGTGTAATAGAAAACATCAGTGGCTCTTAGTTGTCACAATAGTAAATTTATGCTCAAGAGAAACAGGAAAAGGAAAAAATTAATTGGTTACTAATCGTATCACTTTGAAATTCTCCTGACCCAAAGATAACGATGTGTAAAATCATTTGTTGCTGTAGCAAAATGTCAGTTTGGTACTCGTAAGCATTTAATCAGCTTTCTGCATGATACCTTTAATGTGACTTCAGTGTTTTACTTGAGATACATGCTTAAGTGACTGATGATGAACTCAAGAGAGCACAAGTGCCAGTCACAAAGAATCAAGTCTGTTTAGTGCCTCCATTAGCTTGGGTCCCATGAATAATTCTCTGTCTGGCAGAAGATGTTAAGTAACATCCTCAGCAGCTATGGATCACTTCCAGCAAATCACAGAAACCGATAAACACAAGTAGTATACTTTCAAATGTTCAGTCTATAGAATTTTCTTGTATTTTATTTGTGTATGGAAGCAAACTAAGTTCTCTGGTGTTTTTCTCCTTTACTAATTCAAAACTGAGTATCTGACTGCCTCATTTTCTGTTTCCTGTTTTCAGACTGCATTATTCACCAGTCATGCCTAGACATCTCTCCCCAGATTAATGGAGGACACTGGGCACGCTCTGGAAGAAGAGTGGTGCGGCTCCCTCCATGATCAAAGTGACACAGGTGGTTGACATGAGCTCAAAGAGACCCAATATGTGTCACCCCTATTTTAGAGGTGGATTTACCAGGAGAGTAGAAATGTGACCCAAGATCACAGTAGAAAGTAATAGTGGAGTCAGCATCAGAGTTAAATGTTCTGACTGTCATGTCCATACCGTCCTCTTGCATCAGTTGTTGCTCAGGTCACCCAGACCTGATGAAATGCCAGAATTAAGGTATCCTTTGCTGGCAGAATTAGATATCTGATGTGCACATATCTGTACTCTTCACTCATCTACAACATATATGTGAATATATGTATGTTTGTATTTATGCTGTAGTGCTGTCTTTAATTACAATGTAACATATAATTTTTGATGGCATTCCTTAATTATAGAATTATTACAAAACAATAGGGTGGAGACAGAACACACAGCTCGCCCCTGTGGTCTCATGCTTACTTTGCAGGGGTCATTCCAGTGCTAGAAGGTTGTCTACTGCTACTTAACAAGGTGTAAAGGAGATGGGTGAATTAAGTTCTTTTCTTTTTCTAAAGACATCAATCTGTAACTGCGTTGTCGTAGTTACAGCTGGGGAGTTTGGGCAATGCACTAGTGAAATTGATTACTCAGACATGTGTGATTATGATTCATCTGGGAGTTTGGAAAAGAAAAGATGCACAAGTTCTTCCTCAGCCCTATCAATTCTTCCTTTATTACTTTATTTGAAACAAAGCTTGGACAACACAAAAATAATTTGATTTTATGATAGCCATAGGCAGAATAAAATATGTTCTTTTATACCTACCCATGGCAGAATTACAGGCTATTGGATCAATTTGGAACAATGGTTTTCCTCACTTCATTTGCTAACCATTTCAAAGACATTATGTTCTCATTTCTTTCAGGCAATCATACATTCTGGGGACTGGAAGATTTGTTTTCCTAAGGAAACCACAGGCCAAATACCCTTAACTTCTTTTGTCTGGCAGTAGCTAGTTATGAAGTACTCTAAGGAAACTTAAAAAGGGGATTGTGCAATGGAGAGACAATCCACCCTTGAGAGTTTCAGAAGATTTTTGCCTAGTTTGTGGGATGGCAGATCAAGGCAACAGTACTGCCAAAGCCCTAGTGTTTTGTTTTCTCCTGAGTAAGAGAGTTCTGGATGTTTCCATGATGCATAAACACATCAGTTCTTTGACACTTCTAAATGTCTAAATCATAGGCGTTATCATAGCTGACATATGAAAAGTATCCCTAAGCAGTCCAACCTTGTAAATAGTTTTCTCCTCCTCTTCCCTGTAGGTTTTAGCTACTTTCTGACTCAGACTCTGGCTGTGCACTTTCCCACATGCAGGCATGACCTGGGACGTGACTATATGAAGCTGTCATTCCTGGCCTGTAGGTTTTACCTATTAACTGTGGATCTGCTGCATGCCTGACAGAAGGTCCCATTCTGAAGTGCCATTCCCTCTGAGGGCAAGGGTAATGAATAATGCAAATGAGTAGGCAGTCCCTTAAAAGTATTTTTCCCCAGGGAAAAATCACTACTGGTAAAAAAATACCTCTTTAAAACCAAAATGTATAATCACCATTTTTAAAGTGCTGTCTACCCTTTACATGGGGACCTTGGAAAGACCAGAACACCTTGGTGTTCCCACAGAGCCTCCTTCTATCAGCTTGTCTCCTTGAAACAGCTTTTGATCTGCCCTGGACATTCCTCAGTGATTCACCACCATTTAATGGGGATTAAGATGGTTTTAATTGTTTATAATCCTTTTGACCTTCTGCCTTAGCTGAGAACCTGGAAGTGTGCCACTGTATTTCGAGCAGGAGCTGTGGTGGCTTAGGGCAAAGCAGGGTTTGTAGACAGAGGTAATTTTTTTTTTTTACTGGCACAATTACTATGGATGGACAAAATAGATACCTTTCAGGAATGCAAAGCCTTGTGCACGTCTGAAATGCAAGTTGTAAACTTCAAAGATAAATGCATGTAGAGGGCAATTATTCTGTGCTTAATTTCTTTATATTAACAAGTTAGATACCAAACAGAAAGGGCAGCTGGTGTCTGTGAAATAGAGACAGTGTCTTAGCAGAGGGATAGGTGATAACTCATTAGTTCAAAAAATTTTCATGTACTTTATGAAGTTATTCCAGGAGCATAGCCTCCTAGAGAACATTACCATCAGTAACAATGTGACTAAGATTCACCATTCCAAGTTCACTGTAGGAATACGTATAAGAATGCTAGAAAAACCTGGAAAATAATTTCCTTCATCTAACCACTCCAAAATGATGAACTAAAACAAGAAGCAGGCTAAAATGAAATGCTTCTGAAGTTTCCCTAACCATTTTGCAAGACTCCAAAATGCTATAAAAATAACCATGACTAACATAACAGCAGCTGCCCCAGCCTCTACCTGATAAAAACCATTCAAACATCTTCAGTCAACAAAGAATCTGCTTACCTAAGGTGAGCTGTCAGCTCCAAAAGCCAAAATGTCTTCCTAAGAGGCACAATGAGATTAAGTGCTTGTGTATGGAGAATTAGAGTTACTTTGCTGACTCTCCTTCGTGCTTCTCTAACAATCCAGAAGTTAAGTCTGGTACCCCTTCTCCTATAGCAAATTTCAGGAAGAAGATGAGGAAACATGTTGGGTTTGAAGTCTCAAGACAAAATCTCTCTTGGACTGCTCTATTAAGGAAAAGAGCCAGAAGACAAATAACAAACCAGTCATCATTACAATTTTTTCCTCTCTCAAAAAGAAAGTCTGTCCTAAATCACAAGTAGTGCAAACATGCAACTAGATGACACTATGGCTAATGAAGTAAAGCAAGACTGTGCAGAAAATGAAGTATTTTCTCCCCAGTGAACCAGTTAATGACCATAACTTCCTACTGCAGTAGTCACGTCAACTGGGAATGCCCCTAGCCTGTCCACCATGTCCCTCTCTCTAAAAGCATCCTGCTTTGTCCTCAGTATGACTCCAAGATGAATATCAACCTTTTATGCTCCAGCCCATGCAGAAGTCATCTAGTTCATCCTTACTCCATGCAGATTCATTTAAATCAATTTTTCTTTAAAAAAATGGGCACAGTATAAGCATAAAGATAAAATTATAACATTCTGAATTTATTATGATCCACCTCAAAAAAAAAAAAAAAGAATAGGGAAAATGTAGGGGGAAATAAAAAGAGATGATTTTTTTTTCTTATTAGTAAGGCTGTGCTCTATTTTATATATTCAAGTGAAAGCTTTATCATTTGCACTGAAAACATGGATTTCCTCAGTGATTTTTATCAAATTCAATAACAATTGTCCCTCCATCAAACTCTCTTGAATATCACCACATTGAAATCACCTTAGGTAATCTGATGAGTTTCAAACTACATTTTACCAATTGTGGTAAGACACTCACAGATAAATATGCTTACCTGAAGAAAATCAGTCACTGTTCAGCTTTTCAAACCTCACCTCATTTACCCTGAAAAGATCACCCATGGAGATCACTTTAATTATTCAAAACTCTTTTATGAGGGACAGAAACTTTCATCTTCCAATAGGGGATAATTGTCTCAATGCAGACACACCACGTCTGAAATTTTTGGTGTTATTCACACAGAATCACAATGAAACACTAAAACAGGTTAACAGGTACTAGAAATCATCTCTCTTACAAATAATAAGAGATTAAAGCCTCTTTTGAGACCTGTTCTCGTTTAACACATTCTACCGCAAGCTAACCACTCTAATCTTGAAGAGGGATAAATGTATTTCTCACTCTTGTCCAGAGTATTTAATTAGCTTTTTGTCTCCACAGGTACTTACTATTTTTTTTGTTTGTTTCAGACAGCCTGATGGGTTAATTTCAGCTTTCACAGCTGCTGTTTCTATTTCAGACCTCAAGAGGGGCTGTGTGTCCAATCACTTCTTTGTTGATTCCAGCTTTAGCACACTAATCTAATGAACATTTCACTTTTCCCCACAAACTTTGATTTACTTCTGCTCTTAGACTATCATGGCTATACTACTTTTGTAATATTCACACACACAAAAAATGCTAAATAACTGTATCTCTGATATTCTTACATTTCGGCTCCATACCTGTCATGGAGACTGAACTCCTAAACTGAATTATTTATGGAATTACTGCTAGACTTGTGAGCTTCTGTGATCACTGCCTGTGTTATTTGGGTTTAGTGTGCATAGGAACTTGAATGTTTCAGAGGCAGATCTTTGCCTGGGGTAGTGATGTACAGCCTTTGGGCCACAGTGCAGCTCTGCCAGATGAAAGTGGTAAGTGGTTGCAGACTGGAAGTCTTTGCCCTCAGAATAGCCTGTGAAGCCAAACTTGTCCAGTGCCTTCTGGAGCCAGCAGCTGTCAGAAACATGTTCATTGCAGAAGCAAGGAGAATAACCTCCAACATTTATTTAGTGTTTTCCTAAGTAACAAACACTATGCTCTCATGAAGCTGGTAAAGCTGTTAGCTCTTAAATGAGAAAACCAAAGCATAATGCGGCCAGAACCTTAAAAAAAAAAAAAAAGAGCATGAAATTGCTACCTTTTTACCCAAATAGCTTGATTTTCTGAGATAATAGTCATTCACACCTCCCACGGAATTTGTTTTTTAAATGTGGAAGTCAGGATGAGTTGCAGGTGCTCAACACCCCTGAAGATCAAGGCCAACTGCATGGCTGACTAATTGAGAGGGGGAAGTGTTTGAGGTGGGGTGGCAAGATGCATCTTGCTGAAGCTCATGATTTTCCCAGTGTGGTCCGAATACATATGACGTTTCAGCAACAGTCTGTTGAACAAATTACTTCTCATCTCAGCGTTAATTCATAGGATCACATTGCCTCTCAAAGCAAGATTTTGTTTTGCTAAAGAGTTCTGAACGTAAGCCTAGTTAAATCAGTTAATATACTGTTCTCTGCACACAGGCGAGAGCTGAATATCCCTTACATCCCAGAGGTTTTTCTAATTACATAAACCCAGCATTCAGGAACTGTAGAGCCATGTGGTCCATGTGAAACGGATTAAGGGAGGGCACTCATCTTTCCTGGGATGAGGGGAACAGCGGTTTGATGTAGTGCAGGCTCATGACTCCCTTGTGCCCATTTTCCTGGGGGCACTGAACCTTATCCACTTCTTCCTTGAAATGAGTGGTACCAACATTACTCTCACATTCCAGAGAAGGAAAATGCTTACGCTATTCAAAAACAAATAGCCAAGAAAACTGTGAAGCAGGTCTGTATTCTTTATCCCTGCTGCCTGGCACTGAGGGATCTCCACCAGACAGCCTGGCCATATATGCAAGCAAAACCAGGGCAGGGCTTTTCCCAGCAGAAGGATCTTCCAGTTTGTCACTTGGATCCAACCAAGTTTTGTGGCTTGGGGAGTATAAAGCAAATTGGATGTGCTGTGTTTAGCTTTTGATGGATTTGTTTTTTGTTTAGTTAATTTGAGTGTCAAGGTTTTCAACAGCATCAACAGCAGTAATTTAGCTTCTGTTACCTGTTGTGGGTGGCTTATGTAATGTTACATTTTTTCTTTCCTGTAAAGCATCCAAGTGGCAAGATCATATGCATTATATAAATTAAATAGCTAAATGAGAGGCTTTTCAAGGACTCAAAGAAAATTCAGAGCTTTAGTATAGCTCTGAAAAGAGCAGAATGACAGGATTAAAGCTATTAGTATATGATTTCTTTTCAAAGCAAATTCCATGCAAATGCTGTCTCCTTCTAGGAGAGTGTAGGTGCCTCCACTAAAGTCACGGCCCTTTGTTGCTAAGCTTCATGTGTATAAGAAGAGAACACCTCCTTTAAAAAGCTGTCTCCACTCCAGGAGACATTATCACCTCTGCACATACAGAAATCAAATCATTTGCCCAGCAACAGGAATCAACTCTTGAGCCTGGGTTTCAGCTCTACCTCATGTGTCATTGCATCTCTTTTGTCTTTCATATGCTCTTCCTTCATATTCACAAACTCTTCTTCCTTTGTGAGGAAGAATACAAGCTGAAGTCAAACCTGACCCCCTTTTTATTGCAGGACTGCTAGCAGTTTCGAGTTCTTCTGAAGTTTTGAGTTTTGAAACAAAAATTATGCCACTCTTCATTTAACGTTTCTGTCACATTAAAAGGATGCAGAATCAATGCAATTTGTGGCAATTCCAATTCTGAGTTCTCTGAGAGCTTGTAAATTAACTATAGTTTTTTAAACACTGCAAAAGCCCTCTGTCCAGTTCAGCTGGCCACTCTAGGGTATCCAACATGTTTTAGCTGATGGCACTGTTTCTTAACAGATCTTTACATGCTGGGACACAGTAGGATTAGGAGTGAGAAATGAAACTGTAAACAAATCCCACTGTTCACAGATGGCATGGCTTAAGACTGTCATCTCCATCTTGTCAAATCTCATTTATTTACTTTAGTTTAATGTACAGCAAATACATAATTAAGAATTTCACATTTATGGGAATAAAGGAAATTTGGTGTTTGGAAAAATTATGCCACCCTATATTAAACACGTGAAAGATCCACTAGTAGCTGTAACAACAGAGATAGAGTGAATTAACTCAATAGAAATGAAGAGATAATTCATGTAAAAGGGCACATACAGTACAGAAGAAGCCTATCAATAAAAGGCAGCCAGATATAAAATGTGATGGAATGTCTTGATTGCGGTTGTTATGGACCTCAGCTATTAACCGTGCTATATAACAGTGCAAATAACTTTTCTGCAAAATTGTAAATCAGTTTTATGCTATTAGATGAAATATTATGTGATATTTTGAATTAGTCTTTAAAATGACCCTGCTCAGATATGCTCATATCAGGGATAATAGTAGAGCTCTGTGTGAGATGATACACACTGAAGGAAAAGAGGAGATAATGACCATGATCTCTTCAATAAACCTATGGTTAAAAACCATACACAGATATATGCCAGTCCAGATGTAGCTTGACAGTGAAATCAGCCATTGTGCAGGATGTGAAGAACATAAAAAATGTCAAAAAATGACTGCCTTTACAAAGTGCTACCAAATAAGAGGAGAAAAAGTATGGGCACAGCATGTCTGTCACATGGGTCACCATTTATTGCTATATCTTTGAGTGGAGTGTTTGGAAATGTAACCATAACTTATAAGGGAACTGAGCAGAGAAAGAAGTTCTTCATTTCTTGCTCATCTTGATTTAAGCAATGTCAGGGTCAGAGCTGTTATCAGTGCTGCAAGCTGAAACACAAATGTGCTGAAAGCCTCTGAAGCAATTCTTCTGCTGTACAAGCTGATGAGGGATGAAAGCTCATTTCTCTCTACAGTTTGCTTAGAGTGTCAGTTATGAGGTTTGTGTCACTGAGCATTCCAGTGGTGAGGATAAGTTAATTAGCATCTTGTTTCAATTCATCTTTCCAGAGTGGCACTTCTCAAGCATTTTGGAAGTGTAACCTGCTTTTGGCTCGTGCCTGTTCGCCCCTTTTGTTGGCAACTGCTTGTCTCCAAGGAAAGGCAGTGGGAATTGGCTGGGATTACTGGCTGCTAGTACTGACGCCCATTTGCTCACTCTGGTTAAGCTGAGTTTAAGTGCTGCTGGCACTTAGAGATAGTTAGCAGCTATCTAGCTGGTTGAAACACTTGCAGCCCAGAAATAAAAATCTGTTCATGCTAAGAATGGAACTGCTACTGTATTGCTACAGATATGTCTCATCTAGCACTTCAAGAGCTATTTCAGCCTGTGTGCAGTTACTCATCCTGGGCAGTTCTGGAACTGAGGTGTAGCCGTGGTGTTGCAGACCTGGAAGAGACTTCCTGGATCATTTGTTCTTATGGAGACCCATTTTGACCCTTTCATGCACTTGAGAGGTTACATACAGAAACAGAAGTAGTTCTTTTGCTGTCACTGGCAGATTACTCCAATACCTTTCTCATTAGAATCCTATTTCTTATTTCCAGTAATTTGCTCTTGTGCCAATACTTAAAAATTATTCTCAAACCTCATTTTTTTTGTGTGTTTGTTTGGGTTTTTTTTCATTCCTGCAGACTTCCTCTCTCTTCTGCCATACTTATTAACAGCGGTTACATGTCCTTTCCACTTTCATTTTGCTGACATAAATAAATTAAGTTTTTCTGTTGTGTTCTCTTGACTTTCCATACTCCTGAACATACTTGCAGTGTTAGATCTCTGCAACTTTTTCTTGGGCTCAACTAGACAGAATTTGGAATGGACTCTCAATAGAGATCTCTACCTTTTAGAGCAGTCTTGATATTTTCCTGTTTCCACTGGAAATACCACATGTATTTCACCCTGAGATCAAATCTCACTCTTTGTTGGTTGGTTACCTCAGTGAATCATAATCATTGGTGATCACCTGGTACATTCAGAACCCTGCCTGTCATTTCCCATTTGGGAGTCCAAAGGTACAGCAGAATGTCTTATATGACCTCATATTTGGTCAGGTAAACTTCCAGACGTTTACACTACTCCTGACTTTAAAGTGACGCCTTCTTGCTGGTAACAAAGGCTCTAGGTGTTAGGAAAGCAAACGTGCTGAAGCCAATGTTTTTCAGTTTGAGGTGTTTAAACTTAGGGAGATCATCTACATGTATGCTGTACAAGTAGGATTTATGATAGTGGATGAGGAGTAATTTTGCACTAGGAGCCTCACAAAAGGGGTAAAACCCCAAACTAATTTACCATCCACAAACATCATTATTGCAAACTCTGCTTTCCCGCACTTCCAAATGGGAAAAATATTTGCCAAGGTAACAGAAAAATCTGGACTTGATTCTTTCACTTAGAAGAAGTATTTTTCCTTTTAAGATACTTTTTTTTCAGTTAGAGTCTTGCTCTGTGTTTGAGACTTAAAGCCAAACACAGTTTTACAAAATGACTAGGTCCTTAAAATTTGAGCCACAGTTGGTATAGTTTTTTTCTTTGAATGGATTGCTTGCATCCTATTCTGTATTGCATGAAGGCAGCTCAATTCTACATCTGATTTACATGTGCTTGTGATTTTTGCTCACAAAACTCCTAAGTGATTGCTATGTCACTTCACTTCTGGATGCAAAATCATAGTCAACAGCACTCAGGAGGAAAAGAACGTATGACTGGGAAACTGTGGTATCAAATTTGATGAAGTATTGAAGAGATGTCAGCACCACTAAATATGTCTTTGAAGCATTCTGGTCAACAGCAATGATTTGTGCTGTGTTAGGCAAAGTGTTCCCTGCAGACTGAGGGAGGCGATCCTTCCACTCTGCTCAGCACTGGTGAGTCCACACCTGGAGTGTTGTGTCCAGCTCTGGGCTTCCCAGTACAAAAGAGACATGGACATACTGGAGAACATCTTGTGAAGGGACACAAAATGACAAAAGGACTGGTGCATTTGTCCTACCATAAAGGATTGAGAGCAGGGTTTAGCCCAAGAAGGCTCAGGGGGTATCTCATCAATATGTGTAAGTTGCTGGAGGGGAGCTGCAAAGAGGATGGAGCCGGGCTCTTTTCAGTGGTGTCCTCAGGCAGGACCAAAGGCAATGAGCATGGACTGAAACACAGGAGGTTCTGTGCATCAGAAAACACTTTTTCACTGACCAAGCCCTGGCTGTCCAGGGAGATTGTGAGGTCTCCACCCTTGGAGATATTCAAAAGTCATCTGGCAACGGTCCTGGGAAACTGGTTGTGGGTGGTCCTGCTTGAGCACAAGGATTGGTCCAGATGATCTTCAGAGGTTCCTTACAACCTCAACCATTCTGTGATTCAGAGATTCTGCGATTCTGTAATATAGTTTCTATGCAAAACCACCCTCCTCTTTGAAGGAAGTATAGTAAGCAAATTTGGAATTATGTGGAATACCTCCTTAAAAAAAATGGCAGCTACAACTACAGAGAAATATTCAGAAGAAGGACATTAAAAGCTGTTGTCGTTAAGCAATAAAACTTTTTGCAGGAATGTCTATAGAGAGATTGTATCAAATATTCCAGTCCAAATGTTTTTGCACGTTGCTTATGCTATGAAACACAGAATGTTCCCTTCCTCAGGAAAAATATTTTCAATTTAAAATCTGTGAAGTCATAAATTGAATTTCCTCATTTGGGTAGTTGGATGGGTAGCAAGAAGATGGAGAGGGAGTGATGGTCTAGAGATGCAAGGTATATGCTAAGTGGTTTTTTGCTTTGTTTCCATATTCTGATAGTTGCTTGCAATCTGTGGTATTATCTGTGTGTGAAAAGGTACCTTTTGGAAACAGTTACAGATTATGGGAATATTATTTCATGTTTATAAATTACACTTGTAAGGAGAACAGGGAAATAGCAAATTTGTATGTCCATAGCTCACTGATGAGAAAAGCATAAGTGCAGGTGTTGGTACAGAAGATTCATGCAGTGCAAGGGATTTGAGAACTTAAGTGGAGAGAAATTGTAGATGTTAGTTTAAAACTCTCTATGTTTAAAGTTGGCTAAATTATTTTAGTACAAAACTGTAGCTAAAATTACCCTCAAGTAACAGAATAGCAGAGAAACTAAAACTCTGATAACAACAATCACGAGTTAATGTAAATCCAAGAGTTCCTGCAAGCACAACATAAATAAGCTGTGGTTTGGGAATTGAATTGGGAAAGCTGAAGTCCAGTAATCAATGAAAATTTGCTGTTGTGAAAATGTGTGCAACCAAGAAAAAAATGTGTTGGTTCTCCTCTTGCAGTGTTGATGGTGGAGATCCCCTCTCTTCCACTCTTCCATCCCAGATACTGTCAACTGTCAACTTCTTTTGGGAAAAGAAATTTGCAGCACTTTGTTAGAGTGCTTGAATTACTGATGAATTGTTTGTTGAATAACATATTAATCCAAATCCAGATTGTATTGCAATATTCACAGTTTTGATACACATCCTTCATGCATATAAAAAGTTTGACATTGTCCAAGGGGGAAAAAAAAGCAGGGCTGTATTTACTTTGGATCATTTTAGAAGACAGCTAACTGAAATTACTGCACGAGCAGTATGGGAGTGATTTTCTCAGCTGGCTAGTAGTAGAGCTGGTAGGAGAAACCTGAAAGCTGTGGGTCCCCTCCTACTTCAATATCTCTGCTAGGATGTTCTGTCACATGAAAACAAAAATGTGCAGGAAGGAAGAATGCTTTTACATCTCAACACCATAGCAACTTTTATCTAACATGCCTTATTTAAAGAAATGTTTAAAAGCTTGTCTTTCTCCAAATCTCTAAAGTTGCAAACTTTTGTCTACCAGTCATGCTCACCAGAAATGATGAACAGTAACTATCACTTATAGTGAGAATATGCCAGGCCGCATGTTGGAGAGGGCTTTTTAGGACCAACCGGTGTCTCAGAAATATGTTGGAAGACAGTTTAAAAACCAATTATGTAAGAAATTTTCATAGAAATACGTATCTCTCATGCTCTGCTTCTGATTGTGAAGGACACTTGCACAAAAAGAGATCTTTGGCCTTTGCTCTTCACATTTCTGTAACCAGCCACAAGCATCAAATTTGTTTTATGTGAAGATGAGGCTTAAATATAAAAGAAGGAAGGATCAGAGAACATGAAACATACGTATGCATGATAGTTCCCTGGGTGGCAGGTGTCCCAGACTGCTGAAGATTAAGTTGTTGGTTGACAGAAGGCCTATGATCTTCAACAAGATGTTGTCCCTTACTTGATTGTCTTGCAAAAAAATGTGTTTTCATTTAACGTGCTGGACCTATTTCCACTGTCAGTCTGATGTTCTTAGTTTCCTTTTATGTTTTCTTTCTCTCTTTTTTTAATCTCAAATGTAACGTAATTCTAATATCCTTTACTAAATGCAGTAGGTATTCTTGCAGCCCTGAGGGCACATAACTAGCCATAAAAGGCCATAGAAAATCCTTCTGTTAAAAAAGGACTTGGAAGAAAACTGGCTCAATTCCACATCAAATTTGCATAATAGAGCCTAAAAGAGGGAAACACCTCCTCCAGGTGAAATAGATATATGCAGAGATGAGATAATATTACTTTGAGGAGTAATTCCTTTTTATGTATTTTGGAGTAAGAGAATATATTGTCTAATATTTTTATTTCAGGGTTTCACACTTTGTTTTATGAAGCAATCATTATCCCTTAGGGGAAACTTAGCTTTAGTTCCTCACTGATGGCAATTCAGTGAAATCACTTTGAGCAAAAGGTGAACATTTGTTAGCAACGCAGAAGAACTTATGTGACACTTCCGTATGATGGCATTTACACCTACTAAATCCTTCTTGGGATGCCAGTTGCTGGCATGTAAAATGAGGCTCCACCTCCTGCAGCTGGATTCATGTCTAACTTTCTGGAACAGACTAGATTTCCAGAAATGTGACTGGCAAATGAAGCATAAACTATGTTCTATTACTCATTCTGCACCATAATGGGTGTATTTAAACTTCTTTCTTGACCTGTGTCTGCTTGAGTCACTCAGAGGGATAAATGGCTCTGTCAAGACAAACCTGACTGAGAAAGGTAGCACTAGTGTAAAACGAAGCATGTGCTCACCTGAGAAGATGCAGGTGGATGCAAAAGCTTATGAACTCTCTAAGTTGTATTACCAGGGTGATACTTATAAATAAATGTAACATGACTATGCTTTTAGCATAAGCAGAACCCCATCCTAGCATTAGCCAATTAGCTAGAGGTGGCTAGTTATAGGACTTCTAAGCACACTCCTGGTACTACATTGTGAGTTCAGACACCATATTAATATTGAAAGAGGTGATGATTTTAGCTTATTCAGTATCAAAGACCAAATGAAATAAAATATCAGTTTCATTCCATGTTAATTTCACTTGTATCCATTTTTCAATCAAAGATACGGATAAAAACGCACAAAATGTTCTCTGTGCTCCTATGCTTTTATGATAATGCAGGTATATGCCTAGATGTGTAGATCTGCAACTGAATTTGACTTTATTCAAAATAAAGCAGAGAATTTCCAAATGTTGATTATTTACTGTGTCTCTTAAAGAGCTATTCCGTAGCTCCAAGCATTTGCATAGTCGCCATGACAAAAATAGCAATTTGGGTGGAATTTATAGCAGTCCTACCAAAACACTTTCATTGTGGTGAATTTGCCTTGTTTTGAATATAAAAAGGATCCTTCAGAAACCACCAAACCCATTTTGGCCAGCTCTGTTTAGACGTCTGAGTGCTTTACCAAAGTTCAGCTGGAGGGCGGCACAACACTGTGCCCACGAAAAGGCAAAGATCTAGTCACAGATATTGCCTAAGGCAATGATAATGGACAAACAATTCTCCCAGCTACCTTCGAAGCAAGCAATGTTTACACTCACAGCGTGGAGGATTGTCCTTGGCCCAAGAAGACACATGGCAGGGCCCACTATGCTGTGAGATAGTCACTGAGATCCAGGACACTGTGAACTGGAGAGACGCACATAAACATCCTGCTGCCCTTCTCATTGGACCAGTATTCTACCCAGAAGAAGAATGAATGTATTCTGCATCGGTCTGTCTTCTGCACTGACCTTCACACACCCTGGGAGCACAAATTCTTAGGGGTATAAAGCAATTAAAAAGGGCTGTCTGCTCCTTATGGAATGAGAGGAAAGAAACTCATCAGGTTACAAAGAGCCCAGAAAAGGAGACACATCTGCTCCTGTCGTCATCATCTCGTGGGATGAGCAGCTGGAGGATTCCTGGCTCATAGTTTGGATTGTTAACACCAGGGGGATCAGCCCATGGGAATTAATGCGGTAGAAAGCTGAAGGGGAAGCCTGCATTATATAAGCACCAGGGAAAAATTTAATTGCATTTATACTCATTATTTTCTACAGTCGTAGCTGATAATACCAGAAGAGGCCTCATGGATGTTTCTTGAGCAAGTACAAAGAGTTTGGTGGAGTTTGGTTAGGAGTTAATGTAGCCCAAAATATTACCATCCGGTGAGCAACGAATATGGTCCTAAAATGAACTCAAAATAATATCATTTATGGGTCAAAACAAAAGGATGTGAACTATATGGACTTTCAAAGACACTATATGAACTTCTTTAAAGAAATTGCAATTAGGAAGGAAAATTGTAATTAAGCACCAAAGAGAAAGTGATGTACGTTATTGTAATGTGAATTATAACTGGCATAAAGACACAGGGACATTCAACTTGTATTCTGCAGACTATTTTCAAAATAGAATGTGCTATAAATTAACAACTGCTATGTGTAGGTGTCCCAACCCTAGAAAGAGTTAGGAATGCTGTTTAATTTCCTTTCTTAAAAATCACAGAATCACCCAACAGTTACGGTTGGAAGGGACATTGTTTAGTTCAACCCCCCCTGCCAAAGCAGGGTCACCTAGAGCAGTTACACAAGAACGTGAGTTTTGAATATCTCCAGAGAGGGAAATACCACTGCTTCCCTGGGCAACCTGTTTCAGAGCTCTGGCACCCTCAATGTATAGAAGTTCTTTCTCCTATTGAGGTGGAACTTGTGTTTTAGTTTATCGCCATTACTCCTCGATGTATGCATGTATCTTTGTTAAAATTAAAACCTTTTCAGATATGTATCTGTTATGACAAAGCTTTTATAGTTTGAGGATAGAATTTCCAATGAAGAGAGCTGATATCCTGATAATCTCCAGCAGATATTTCCAGCAAGTCTATCAGGAAGTCTATCTTCCACTCTTCTTGCATTGAAATCTCCCTTCTTTTTCCACTGCTCTTCATGAAAACTCTACTTTTCATATTTATGAGGAAAAATATTTCTGACACCTCGTCATTTTTACAAAAAACCAGAATTTTTGTATTTCTACACAAACTTAAAGTACTGGGAAACAAGATTAAGTTGTTGCTAGTGATGCATTAACAACATAAAAAAAAGAGACAGTTATTAGCTTCATTTCTCTTGTTAATTAAAAAACATTAGAAAATTTTCAGAAAGATATGATTGTTTGCTACTTACAACTTGAAAACACTTTTGGTTGTTTGCTGGAGTAGCTGCTGATAACAACAAAGTAATCTTCACTGATGCCTCAGTTAGAAGTGTTTGCTAGAAAAGACACAGGTTTTTCCACCATACATTATAATGTCTTCCAAATACTCATGAGTTTCAGATTTGGACTGTGAAAGTGCTTGAACTTCATTCGTTTAGCCATTTCTAAGTTATATTAGTGTATGAAATAAATTATGAAAAAGGTTTAGGGAGAGAAAACTATTTTTTAAAAATGGATCCATTGCATGATACATATGAAATATTAAGTCTACATTGTAGATATGAATTAAAAAAACAAGCGTCTTCAGATCTTCTATAGGAAATTAGGAAGTCTTATAAGTACCCTATTGTAAGTATAAGACATTTTTGGGGGATTTACATTCAGGAGATACAAATGAATGTTCAGAATCAGTCATACTTCTGTGCAAGACGACTTTGCGAGAGAGAGATAGTGGTCACACTGCTAAATAGAAGAGAGCCCGGTATTGCTCACTGTTCACTTCCATGGGTTGTGGAACCGGCTGCTGAAGGCTGAGCCGGTTGGCTGATACAGCCCTTGGCTCTCAGTGGTCTCCTCAGAACCATCTGTGAGGCCCCAGTGGCATTCTTGTGACATTTTTGTACATTTTCCCAGTCTGGAGTCTCTACGACTGTGAAAGCTGTGGTGTGATCCACCACGGTGGTTTCCATATTGCAGGACAGGGAGCCACATGTGGCATTTCTTTTGGATAGCTGGGAGAGGTACTTGAGAGTACAAAGGCTGTAGCAGGACTCCTGAAAGAGGACTCTGGCAGAGAGCCAAGCTGGGCATAGTCACATCCCTGCTGCCTCTTGAGGGAGATCTGAGTGACCTCTCACTCAAACTGTGCTTGGGTGGTGCCTCAGCAAGAGCTGTCTGGTGACCTTTGGGAAAAGCCATGCAGCAAAAGGAGGAACAGAGATCCGACATTCAGGTCTATTCTTTGGCTTCCTTTTATTTAGCATTATGTACTTACAGAGCATAAATAACAAATGGAGCAGATTTTGACTTATAATACACCTCTGAGAGTTTCCTGGCTATTTTCTGCTTGCAGTCAGGTGCTGTGGTTTTCTAGATTTGTCCTGTAGCACGGAGCTTTCTGGGCATTCAACCACTGTTGAATGTTGGATCACGGGCACTGGCGTAAGTGGTGTGTTTATTGGCGTGCCTTATTCTGGATGCTCCTGTGCTGCACCACCATCCCCCACACAACGCTCCTGTGTTTCTGTTCAGCAGCTCCTCTGAGCTCCCAAGTGACTTCAAGGTCTGTAACTGGGAAGTTTTAGTCCCTCTTCCTGTACATAAATTCTGTGCAGACTCCAGGCAGGACATTGCCAAACCCCTCTCCAAACACCCTCTGGTTTGCCAGGAACTGCCAGCAGCTATTTCTACATTATTGTTTTCCAACCTGTTTTGTTGCCTGTTGTGGTTTCATCATCTCCAGGTTTCCCAGGCTTGGTTACAAAGCTAACATCTGGTAGAGTCAAAAGGGCAGTGAAAGTCAAAATTTAAATCCTGTATGTTTTTGTTCTAACCTCAAAACGTGTCATGCTACCATGGAAGAGAAGATTGTAATCTGTTCCTTACGTACCCATGCTGACTGTTGTTTATCTCCTTGGTATTTCCTATTGGTTTACAAATAAATTAATAGATGAATTATATCACCATGTTTCTGAAAATTGACATGAATCTGATTTGTCTGTGAAACCTTTCAGCCCCCTTTCCCACCCCCCACCCCTTCCCCCCAGTTTAGAGCTAAGTAGTGTTTTTTTTCTTTTCAATAGACATGTAGTACCTGTTCTCCTATGGACTTCTAAAAGCAGAACGAATTATAGTAAAGTATCACAGGCTCAGCCTTCCAGCTTAGCTTTTAAATTTCAAGACAACACACAAAATAAACTCAGTTTATTAAAAAGAAATTCATTACTTGTGTACTTTTCATTCCTCATTTCATCTTACTTGAACATAATACAAATACAGATAAATGGACCAGTTTTGAATAAGTTTCCTTCTCTCTTGGTGAACAGCCCTCCTGTCTTGCCATACAAACACAACAACCAAGAGAAAGTAAGAGCCTAAGGAGAGTTTGTTTAGTACAGCATCATTTTAGCCTTAACAATAGAGGGTAGCTACTGCCACAATGCAATGCCTTCATCCTGTAAAAGATCCCAAGTAATTGGATTTTTTTAAAAGCAATTTGGCCCTCTACTCTAGTATTTCTAGGTAAATAATTTCCATGCAGCAAAAAGAGTCAATTAGGTTGAAGTAACACTTTCCCACCAGAGCGCAAAATGGCAGTACTCTGTTGCGTGCCGTTGACAAATAAAAAGACACCCACAGGCTCTCTGCATACAAAGTTAAAATACATTATTGTACTGCTGGGAGAAATTGTACCTTTTCAAGTATGTGCTGCCACTTCAGCAGTGTTTGTTCAAAAGTCATTACTAACCTTTGGCATCTCATCTGGGCTACTGAACACTTGTCACTAAGGTTGCATTAATATCTGAGCAATGGCAGAATGTAAAAAAGTCAAGGAGTCATGATTATGAAATGGAAAATCCAGCCAAAATATATGGCAGCCATCAGCAAAATCAGTAGCATATTTCAGAATTGTATGAAAAATACTGTGTTTAGTATGATGCTGCAAGGAGCAATTTTATGCCGCTATCTTGCAGTCAAATTAATCCTTGTACCGAAGTAATTTCCACCTGTGTTTTCACCTTCTAGCTCAACCTTTCCTTTGACAAGCTGCTTTGTTTGTCAAGAGAGAGATGGGATAGAGGAATCAAATTTGTTATAACAGGAAAAAACGTCAGCATTTTTCTTGATGGAGGACTGATCTGTACAAACAGAGATGTCTACATTGTAGGCCACTAATCTGACCTCACTGTGTAGGTCTCAGTGGAAAAATTCTGCTCCAGGATCCATCCAATGTATTTCAGATCCTCTACCTTTGGATGAGAGACTTGAGACCTGCAGCACGTCTATCACTCTTAGTAGACCATAAAGAAGTCCATCCAGCTCAGAGGTAAATGTTCATAGATATTTCTTTTAAGAGGAATAAACCTTTCCATAAGTCTAACAATTATCTACTGAGCGTTTACAAATAAGAGGGGAAAATTTCTAAAAAACCATCTAGAACCTCTTCACATAACAGGTGCCAAGCTCTGGAATGCCCGAAGCAAAACACACTGCCAAAGGGGTGGCTTGTTTTGTTTTTCGCTTACATTTCTTTGTTTGTTCACCTTTGATAGCTAATCATTTGTCATTAGAGTGGGATTACAGAGAGCCCCTTTTCCTGTTCAGCTCACATTAAGCATAACGGTCCACTTGAGACAACTCAGCTCACCCAGGCTGAGCAAGGTGCTTTTTTTTGTTGTGCTGCCTCAGACGCTCCCCTTGTCGTGGCTCAGGCAGGTGTGGTGAGAAGAGAGCCTCAGCAAAGCAGCTGTAGCCCTTCCCATACAGGGAGGCAGCCCAGAGACAGTGTAGCCAGAGCTGTCAGTGGCACAAAAGGAGAGCCCTGCCAGCCCCTGGGTGACATTTGACTGTGGCAGTCAAGTCCCTGAGGTGAAGTCAGAAATTCAGGTGTGTTGCCCCCTGTAGGAAGGTAAGTCTGGTATTCTCTCCCTGCTGTCCTGTTGTAATGAAGGTTGTTTTCCTTTCTGTCCAAAAGTCACTGTATTGCCTGGGGGAAGTTTTGGGTCTTCCTTTTGTGGCCGTTAATCTCCTTTCAGGTTTTGAGGCTGTAACCCCCCAGATCAAGAAGAGGCTAGATGCAAATCCATCAGGTCTAGATTTTGGTTTAAAGTGAAGGTAAATCCGTACAGTAAATTAAGGGTTTATATCTTGGATTTGTCACTGAAGAAAATCTGACAAGCTATATCCCTATTTTCCACTAGATCTGAACCAGAAAAGCTGGCCCTGTGGTTTACTTCCCGCCTCCTGGGGTCAAGGCCAGGAAAGTGTGTATTTATGAATTAGAGTTATCCACTCTCCTCAAGTTCTAACCCTATTTTTTACCTATTTTCAAGACAGAAAGATTTTTACTTCATTTTTATCTATCTCAAGACACTTGGGAGATGCAAAGCACTGCAGCAGCACTTGCAGCTTCAGATAGCCATGGCAACAGGAAGCTGGGAGTAGGCTAGAAATGTGCCAGGGTAACAACCAAGTTCTTTGATTTTACTTTATGTGCTTGTTTTCTTCCTTAATGGGTTCAGGAACAAATTCTGGATAGAACTTTATGGTTCAAGAATTGTGCATTTATGAACAGAGAAAAAAGTGTTAAAAATATACGCATAAAATCTGTGCTCCATGTAGTGAAAAAGATAATGGCAACCTCCTTCACTAATGATGAGCATCATCCCAAACACCCCTTTTTATGTGAATTGTTGATGTTTATGCAATTTGGTGATGCTCAGATATTATAGTAAGAGAAACAGTACACTGCAAAATACTGTTGGTATTATCTGGGGTATTATCTACATGTCTCAGTGCAAGCTCTATCTCCCTTTTATTTGAACAATATGCAGCTATGTTTTTGTACAAGCAACATCCCACACAAAAGCATTCTGACTTCCACTAATGAATTTTTCTTTGTCTCATTTTTATCTTTAACATTTTAATTTTTTTTCGGAGTCAACATTGCCTTAGCGCTTAACATCTTACTGACATTTGTGTCATTAATTCTTGTCATATAGTGCCACATATTTACTTAAAAATTGAATAACATTAAAGGTCTTACAAATTCCCATCTATAAAAATTGAATTTTTGAAAACGGTGTTGAAAATTTTGTAACTATGGTGAAAAACAGGCTAGATAGATTGTTACTATCCTGCAAATTTGACTAATAGGAAAAACAAATAAAACTTGCACCTCAAAGTTTTTTTACATACTCCAGAATGAGCATAAGTGTATTTTCTGGTATCATATCTAAGATGACTAAAAGGCCATGACTCTTATCTTCTGCTAGTATAGACAATTAATGACAATTGTCTAAGTAATCCAACATTGCAATTAATGAATTTCACCTAATTACCTTATTTAGTTCACATTTCACTTGTTCTGCCTCACTCCTATCTGAGATCAGAGCACTCAGAAGCCCTTAACTGCTGTGTTTATGGCAGCATATCTGGTGACAGGCAGCACCCACTGGGCAGCCCAGCAAGGTGCAAACCAGCCCTCAGGTGTTGGGGCTGGTGTGCCCTCCTGACTTCTCTGGGGATCTGCCATTTCCACAAGGAGAGGTGTCCTGTGCAGGATGCTGCACTGGCAGGCCTTGTCCCTTCTGGTGTGTGCCAAGGCCACTGCGGATATTTTTTATGAGGCTTCGGTCCTACTGTGATGGCTTTGGCTCCTTTTGCTTTTCACCCTGTTACACCTGTTTGCGCCTGAGATCTAGAAAAAATTCACAGAGTGAGAAATGGGAAAAATGCAGCAAGCCTGAATCTTTTAGGTGTGGAAGTCCCCAAAGGGCAAGGAGAATTCGGTGACAGGGCTGCTGCACTGGCTGCTGTGATACCGAGTGGGTCTACGTTTGTTTGTTTCCCAGGGACGCAACAGTTGCTTGGAAAAAGGACGGGCTTGTGCACATTTTCCCCTGAGACAAACACTGATAGAAAGCTATTAAATTAGTTTGAGCCCAAAACATAAGGAGGAAGGCAGCCTAATTCTCTGTTTAAAGCTCTGGTGATATTTTTCCAGGGCTGAGAACATAAAGCTTTTTTTCAGTTTCCTCAGAAACTTCCGAGAAGTTTCAAATATTGACTGATATTTCTTGAATATGTATTGGGTATATTTCCACACATTTTTTGCTTGAAGGGAATGAAACTCTTCTACATCTATGGAGAAACAAATGGTGGTGAGGTTTTGAACTATTTGTCCATTGTTTCTGAAGTATTCATCACCTCCAGTGCGTGGGCCAATTCTATTGAGATGGCTGCAGATATAAATCTTCAGTGTCATTGGCACTAGTCTGGTGTATAAAAGCAGCAAGAAGTGAGAGGAAATAAAGTCTGTTCACTGGACCTGAAACTGAGTCTCTTTCTTTCTCCTTTTTCTATATTTATAATCTCAATTCTTAAATTCAGTGTAACAGAGCACATTACAAAAGGATCATGAAAAGATATTTTATGATCTTCAAATGATAAGTAATGAAATAGAGAAAATTATACCTAGAAAAGAAACAAGCTGGAACAGGCAGTTCTTTGTTCCCTTTCTGGTAGTCATCTCATTTCATGACTTGGACATCAATTTATAAAAATTCATAGCAGTATTTTAGTATAAATTGCAAGATCAATTTAAAAAAAAATTTAAAGCATATAGTGAACTCTAAAAGTAGAGGCACATTCCCAGTCGGAAAAGGAGAGACCTCGTATCTTGTAAGATTTCTATCTGCATGTAGTCAGTCGCTATGCTGAGTTCTTCTCTGTGGAGCAGAGCCAGGGCTGATGATGCCGGGAGGCCTTGTGGAATGCACGACAGAGGAAAAAGGCTGCACTCAGCCCCATGACTCAGCTCATCTTCCTGTTCTAAGTGTCCTTTTGCTACTGTCACACTGTTTAATTTTTCATTATTCATTGCAAGAGACATCTGAGATTGCCAAAAGAAATAAAAAAGTAGATTTTCAATTGAAAAATCATATAAACTTAAAAAAGATTAGGAATAACAGTAGTCCATCAATAATGGACAAAGAGGATGGTTATTCTACAGATGAATTCCAGGTCTCTCTGAGAGAATAAATATTACCCATTGTACATTTTCATTGCTCAAGCCATAAAAACAGGATAATTTCATAACACTTCAGATAGTAAATATTAGTCTTTTCCTCAGGAAATGTTAAGTAGCACTCTGAAAATAATAAAGGCAGTTAAAAAAAGTCACATATCCCAAGCAACCTGTGCTTAACTTCACCATGTTGTCGCTGGAGGTTTTGTCACAGCCAGTCTTCTTTCCTTATCAGCATCTTTCCTGCTTAGATAAGGAGCTCTCTGGGTGAGTGCCTTCTTGTCATTCCCACCTGATCACAGAATGTTACATAGAGCCAAGGTGCCTTGACCGCTGAGTAATGTGGACATTTGCTCAGATGGCAGCAGAAAGCCTTGCTGAGACTCCAGCCCAGGGGCTTTGCATGCAGCTCATGTCCCAGAGCTCACCCAACATCTGTAGCAGAGGGGTGTGCTCGGTGCTAGGCCATGGTTTTGTTTAGTGAGGTGGTCCTGGAGAGTATAGGAGCTGACATCTCTGGGCAAACATCATTTGTCACGCGTTGAGGAGCACCAGAAATGCATTACAGCGTTTATGCACTGGTTAAATATGAAAGAGCCTATGCACAGACCAGGGTAAGATGTGCAAAAATTACAGCATTCAGTAACAGATGGCCACTTGAAAGATTTATAAAGCCTCCCCCAGCCTTGAAAAGAGAATTTGAAATGTACTTATTCAGTTTGGATGACAAGAAATTCATGGTCCCAGCAGGTTAAAGCTTCAGTTTCTGGGAAGAGGGCTGTCTCCTTCTTGTCCCTTCTAAGAAATAGTAAGGAGTTGTAGCTAAGTTAATGTGTCATATACCTTCCTTCTTGATTTCAACTGTCTCCTTTGAATCTTTCCTCTCTCGTGCCTATTAAAATTTCTCTCTACTCTCCAGGCAATTGTTTTATGTTCCCTCCAGGTTCTAGGTAGGGGGTCTTTCTGCATTTTCTCTCACATCATACTTGCCAGAAATGTTCCTGCAGATGAAGAATTGTCTTGATTGTGTGGATGGGCAGAAATGTTTGTATATTAGAGAGGTCAGGGCATATGACCTAGAAGTGTGATGTCTTCCTGGCATCCAGTTTGGGATTTTCCACTGCCAATCCAAGTTCAGTATTTTAAAAGACAATTTCTTAGCTCTCTTCCTAACTTCTCTCCATTGCTGCTCTCACTCTTTCTTTTGGCAATTCCATTACCCTACCTGTCACGTATTCCTGTTACCTGGATGTTACCTGGATGTTACCTGAATTCTCTCTCAGTTCTCACATCAAGACAATGCTAGACTCTTCCACACAATGTGTCAAAGATATGACCTTTCTTATCCAACCATGCAACTGAAATTCTTGTCCTGGGTCTAAGTTGTCACCTCACATCTCAACATAAAGCAGCCTTTCTAACTCTTATCCATTCAGAATCATGCTGTACATTTGAATTTCCCAACCTGCCACATTAGCGAAAGCAACCTTGTCATTGTAAACCCACATTAACCCTCCAGTGTACCAACATCTGCCTTCTTCTCAGGGTCTCCTTCTGTGCGACCCATCCTCTATAAAAGTAAACACTCTTCTTTGGCCCATATACCTATCTCTCACCAGTCTTTCACATTTTCAAACAAATATTTTACTTTTTTTCCCTATTCTAGTGCTTGGAAAAGACAACTCAGCAAAAGTACTTTGTTATTTCCCTTCACATCCTGCTTCACCATTTTCCTTGGCTGCAACACCTACAAAAAGTGACAAGTGCACTGCTCCCATGCTTGTACCACTGCAATGCTGATTAAAATATTATCTCCTGAAGTCCTTCTGCACCTCTACAGACCTGCATTCGTTTGGTCTCTCAAATTGTAGATCCAGTGGGTTAGGAATTATGGCTTTATTCTGTGTTTGCCTAGTACTGCAATGTGTGCTCAGAAAGTAATTGACCCTTATGTCAGCATCTTATCAACGCAATTCTAAAAAGGGCACTTTCAGCCCATCCTCCATCTTCAGGGGTTTTTGTTGAAATTAATAGCTGAGCAAGACAACTACTAAAGCAAAATTTGAAAATGGAGCTCTATAGTGCTGCCTCATATTGTGTTAAAGAACAAAAGGCACATTACTCAATTAATATTCCTACTGTGAAGTAAGATAGGTATACGTAGGCCAGCACTAGAAGTTAATTCTGCAATCGGTCTTAAAAGCTTCCTACAATACCACCTACCCAAATGAGGATATGCTACAAAATAGTGCTGAACTATTGTACCTTCATTTCTAGTAATATCAAATTTAATTCTCTTTTTCTGCAAAATTAAGCCAACAGCAACTTTTGCTGTCTCCTTCAATTGGCAAAACAATTAATTTTATTGTGGTTTTTGCAAAAAGGCTTTTTTAATATATTTGAAAGTGGTCTTTGTTCTCACTAAAAATGATAAATTTTTTTCACTCTTGCTTTATAGGTTACATTCTGTTGTTCTCTAGACTTTATTGTTTCTGACTTCTAGGCTGTTTTGCTCTTTTTTTGCTAAATTTACTGTCCAGAGCAGAACTCAGTGGTTCGTCACTGACCTAACCAGTATCGAATAAATAAATAAATGAAAGCAACTACTTCCTGCAATAACATATATTACTACATCTGGGAATGTCATCAACCATTTTTAAGGCAGGATCATGTTACTAATTTATATTCAGGTCACAATATACAATGCCCCCAGGACCATTTCTGGCAGAGTTGCTGCTTCACCAGTTATTCCTCATTTTGTATTTGTGCATTTGATTTCTCCTTGCTAAGTGTATCACTTTGCACTTGTCTTTATTGAATTTCACCTTATTGATTTCAAGTCCTTCAATTTATCAAGATCATTTTGAATTCTAATCCTGTCCTTTGAGGTGCTAGCTTGGTAGCATGCTCTGCTTTTATAAGCATACAGACTATTTTATAATGCAGACCGTCACTGAAAATATTTCACAGGCTCATATTCAGGACTGACCCCACTGGAAATGTCCTCTCATATTGACAATGGAACATCCATAACATCTCTTTCAGAAAGGCTTTTCAACTAGTCCTGTATCCTTTTGAAACCATTATTACCTGGGCTGTATTTTCCAATATTCTTATGAAAATACTGTGCAAAATGGTCAAGAAGCTTTAATAACTTCAATACCACATTTGTGCTTTGGTTTGGCCTGTTACCTCATCAAGGAAGGAAATCAGGCCAGTGTGAAATTCTTTGTCCTCATGGAACCTCTTAGCCCTTTCCTATCATCTTATTGTCTTCTCAAAGGACTTTACAGAAGGACACTTTAAGAGTGTGCTTGCTTTAGACATCTGTGTGCAAATGTCTTGGGTGTGAGGGTGTGAGTGCCGGCCCCAGTCAGAAAGCACCATGCCGTGTGGACCACAAGTGAGACAGCAGCCCAGAGGGTTTGGCGATGCTGACCCCACACTGGAAATGTCCCCTAGCCTTGGCAGCACTTCAGAAGGACAGTGCAGGACAAAAAATGACTGTTTACCAACAAACCAGTCCAGGGAAATCACAACTCACCTTTGCAGCACCAGAAATGCCACAAAGAAAACAGAGTGGTGAAGCCTGTGGCTGCCACACTCAATATCCTGCTATGCAAAGATGTGTTCCAGGAGTAACATTCCTGCAGCACTGCACTTGGGCCGATACTCTGTTGTGACACAGGTGTACCCATGGTACCACAGCCCTGACCTTGGTCCAGAAGGGGAGATGTTTTTTTGGCCACTGGTTGTGACTCAGTTTCCTTTTTCTGCAGGTATCAGGCTACCTGAATCAGCTAGTAACATGCAGGATGGGATGGAGTCACACCTTTATAGCCTTTATTCTCCCATCCCTGATATGGCTGATGTACCTGATACACTTGCCTGACCCTTAAGGACGTAACGGCTCAATGAGGGGATCCAGCCTGCTACGGCAAAACCATATTGCAAGGGCAAACATCTTTCTAATTTCTGTAGCTAACATATTTTCATACTGTATATATCCTCAAACAAAGGGGTCTCTGACTCTGTAGGGGACAGTTCAATAGGGCTTCTGCTGAAAAGACCCTGGAACAGTTTTTGAGCAAGGGCTTAAGAACTCTGCCTTCCTTCTAGAAAGAAGAAAAAAAGCATACTTGTAGCATATAATCAGAAGGAAAAAAAATAAATGGGAAAGTCCATTTGCATGTGAAGAAAAGTTCCGAAAAAAACCCCAAAACTTCCCAGTTTAACTGGAATGAATTAGAAAAAAAGTAAGGAAAGGTCAAAAAATAATCAGAAGCTGTACTCTGTTGCAGCCTGTTGGGAAGAGTGAAAGAGTAATTAAGCTATCAGACAGATAAGCTGACAAGAACATTAAAAATTTAAAGAAGTCATGGTGAAATTAATGCATTTCTGAGATTCTATGCAAAATCCAGCTTTGTGAGAGGAATAACAGAAAATGTCCAGCTTCTTGATTAGATAAAATAGAAAGAATCCGATATTAAACTAAGTGAGCTTCAAGATTTATAAATAAATATTTTGCCTTTAAAACTAAGCACTTCTAAGAACATAACTAGTCACATTATAATGCATGTGCATTTAAAGGGGGTTGGAGAGTTAAGCAAAGATAAGTAGAAGGAAACTCCTTGACATTTTGTGGAGCCACAGAAATGGCCACAAGAAAACCTTCAAGCAGATTCACAGAAAACAGTCCTGTCAGGGCCTGGTGGGTCATCCAGAGCATCCCCTGCCTCGGGGCAGGATCTCTATCAAAATCTGTTCTGAGAGATGTTAGCCTGACTTCTTCCCAAAACCCTCCCACCATGGGGTCTCTATGGGATCCCCCAGCGATCAAATGCTCTGCTTCACCAACTTAATGTTGTAGATGTTTTCCTCAGGAACAGACAAAATTTTTCTTTCAGGAATTTCAGCCCACTGCTTTCAGTCCCAGCCCCAGCAGACATGAAGAGCAATTTGGGCTGGATACAGCTGCCAGCCTCTACAGTAGCTGTCAGCGCTGTGCTTTTCACCAGCATGCTGTCAGAAGGAGTGCTGAGCATGGAGTAGAGATAAAAAGTATCATCACAGGGGCACAAAGCTCTCCAGATTGGTGAAAAACAGTGCAGAACCTCCTGTTCTAGAGCACCTCAGACCCAACAGCTGAAGCTAATTTGATGGCATGGGAGCAAAATCTCCTTTATTCTGGTCAAAATGAGAGACTCTACAGTACAGGCGTAGACTGGGCTTTTTTTCCTGTGGCACATGATGCTGTGCTGAAATCTCATTTTTCAATGTCTTATCATTTATCCTTCCTCTTGTTATTTCACCATGGCAACATTTTGGTCCCATTACTGAGCATACAATTAAGATTTCAGATTTCTAATTTCAGACTGCAGATGTACTGATGGATATGAAGCACCCACGCCTGAGATGTATTCTATGTGCTACACAGGCAGATCTCTGCAGCAGAAACGTATGCTTGCTTCTTCAGCAATTACACTGCCATGGTAGAGTTTTCCTCAAACCACGAATCAGTCAGAAAAGAAGTGGAAAGCAGTGATCAAGGAAGAGAGTGTGGGTAGCAGCAGAGAAGCAACTGGGGCAGAAAGGCAGGTTTAGGAGCAAGATTAGGAGATTAGGTAGAGGTAAAGCTGAAGGAGCAAGCAGTTTGGGTGGAGAGAGACTATCAGGCAAGAGTGAGGTGAAAGAGTGACAGCTTTCTGCCCTCAGCTGTAAGCAGAAATTAAATGCTACCAACATCTGAGTAGCCAGAATCTGCCTAGGCATCTGCCTTTTCAACCTGAGATAATTGGAGATGATGGTTACAGGCTTCCTCAAATATTAGTACATTTATGAAATGTAACTCTTTGCAATTTAAAAATCATCCACACATCTTGAGGGGCAAGCATTATCCTAAGAGTCTGCAAGATATGAGATTGGCAATAAGACTGTTTGCAGAGAAAGCATTTCCTCCCTGCTTGAATTCTCCTTTTTCTTTAAAAAAAAAAAAAGGGGAAATGTAATAAAATGTATCAAAATGCATGAAACCTAATAACATAGCTTCTTATTTGTATTCAGGAACCAAATCCTTCTGAGGGAGAAGTTATTAAGTGCAGAGAATCCCATAATGCTCTTTAAATATCACGAACAGAAGCAGCAGCAAAGCACAAGGGAAGTGAAACTGCTGTCTCATGGCTCTCTCTGGTTTTATCAAGCCAGTGCCCAGTGCACATTGCGGTTGTGGTGTTTGAATTGTGCCTGCTGATCCTAAGCAGTGGGAGAGCGCTATCCCTGCTACCCTTGATGCTCATGGGGAAGACAATCAGACGCCAGTCAGTTCTAGGGGAAGTCTGGTTTGTCAATAGTGTGGCCACTTTCAGACTACACTTTAGAAATCAGTTTATTTCAGTCTGTCCTTAGTGGGATCACTGAGGAACAGGGACGGCTGTAGGCAGAAAAAGGAAGGAGGCAGGGGGAAACCAACAGAAAAAAAGAGAGCAACACTCCCCACTTTCTTCTTTTTTTTTCTATACCAAAACTCAGATCTCTTTAGTCCAGACAGGAGAGAAACATAGGACCTTTGGGGTCAATGATGTTGATGACTTCCTTTCACCTAGGTGGGGTTTCACTCTGAGGTTCACCCTATGCCATTTGCCATGTGTGGGGGGCCCCAGCTGGTCTGGGGTCTCTGGAAACAGTAGGAACTAAAGATGGAACCTCTGCACCCTGGCAAGGTGGCAGACACGGAAGGGAAAGCTGTGACACAGAATGGATTTCCTGCCTGTCCTTGCTGATTCATAGTTGTCTGACATGCGCAGTGTATGTGTCCAATTGAGAATTATTTATGTTACTAGAAACCAATGGTGCATGGACATGTGTAGATAATAAAGTGTATATAAGTCGCGGCAGCGCTTGCAATAAAGTACAGTACAGGTCTCAGGTCCAGCCTTCTGAAGAAGACGTGTCGTGTTTTGACCAACCCCGACCGCGACAGCCATGGCCATTTATTTCGCCACGAGCCGTTATGATGCCATTGCATTTCTATGAGACAGCCTGATCCTTAATCCCTCACAGATTTATGACCATACTTTACGCAGCAGAGGACTTCAAGGCCCTGCCTCTGTGCTGGAGGTGAAGAGCCAGCAGTGCTCCAGCTGTGACTTAGACCCAAGAATCTGCACTGTGCTTGGGAGGACAGGAGACCAGGACACCTCCTGCGGGGCTGGCACAGTCACCCTTGGCCCCCTCTCTCATGAGCAGAAGCCAAAAAACCACAACTAATGTGCTCTTGCCGGTGGAGAGGCCCAGGAAGAGCCTGTCCTGCCATGGACAGGAGGCCAAGCCCTGTCCTGAGGGTGCTGGCAGATCCTGGCACCCTCAATGTCTCTAAGGTGCAAAGTCCTCTGGGCAGAGGGGCCAAGGTTGGCAGGGGACCCACAAGGCTAGAATGGGACACAGTCCCCACTCTGAAAAGGCTACCTGTGCCTCAAGAAGCAGCAGAGGGGTCTTGGCCATCTGCCCCTCATGTCTCTGCTTTGTGGGATGGAAGGATCGAGGCCAGCCAGCAACGCTGGAATAATCCCTGGTGCAGTGTGAGGGGGCTGGGTCATGGCTCCTCATGTGTGCTGTGGGTAAGAAGCTGACAGCTGTCTGCTTTGATAAAGCTGAATTTCATAAAGGAGCCATCTTTCTCCAGGTTGCTGCTTTGTATATAAAAGTGTCAACAGTAGCTAAGAATCCTTTGCCTTCCAGACATAAGAAATACTAGGGCTCCCACGTTTATATGCTTTTAAAAAGCAGATATCAATGCATAAAAGAAAGCTACAGTCCATGAAAATTACTGCCCTGAATTTTGTGTCCCCATATCCTATTAAACTTAGAGGCGTACAAGAGCTTCTTTTGGGGAAAGTAGGGAAAATCCAAACAAGCAAACTCATAGACTGCCTAGATGTGAATTGCATTTTCTTTCTTTTCCTTGATTTTGTAAAAACCAGCTTGAACCTGAGAAGAGGAATAGTCTATCTTCAGATGCCCTATTTACACGACAAGAGTGTGACCAAGAAATCAATGCACTTAGCAGAAGAGAACGGTACCTCGTAGTAACTAGGTCATAAACACACACTCTCTCTTTTGCCTTGAAGCTCTGCTCTTCTCTTTTTTTGTGTGTTTCACTGCAAAAATACATTGCTCTTTCAAAAGCTCCATTCCCAAACTTCTCCCTAATGTGAGCTTTTCATTTCTGAGCACTGGTGCATTGACTATTACAGGGTGTGTATACAGTATGTAATGTCCATCAGAGAATGAAGAAATAGAAAGTAGCAAGGCCATGTCTTGCAATATCCTCTCCTATAAATAATATAAGTAAAATATCATTCCCATGATTCATGTTGAACATTTAATCAAAGGCCAGATAACCCTTATCCACATCATATGACTTATTGATACTTTGTTGATAAACGTGATAGGTGTTTTAAAGGGCTGGACACATGTTTTAGTGAGGCAAGCTAAGAATATGTGGATGAGAAGAAAGGCAACTTAATCTGAAAGAGAACAAGCAACCTTGCAATTAGCCCACTTTTTCTTTCTCCCCAGAGGTTTCACAGCCCTAGTGCAGGGCAGTATGTGGGTCACTGTGACATTGTTCCCACCTGACCCCACCATCACCATTCCCCATTGTGTAACTGCCATTGGTGGAGGTTCTGCATGGTCCCATGAAATCCTCCATGGGCAGAGAGACAGATAAGCAAAAATATTCAGTTATTCCATGTTTTGATTATTTCAGTCATCTCAAGCAAAGATGGTGGTAAATAGTGTGATAATTCCTGAAGTTGTGTCAGGGAAGGTTTAGGCTGGATATTAGGAAAAGGTTCTTCACCCAGAGGGTGTTTGGGCACTGGAACAGGCTCCCCTGGGAAGTAGTCACAGCACCAAGCCTGACAGAGTTCAAGAAGCATTTGGATGATACTCTCAGGCACATGGTGTGACTTTTGGGGATGGTCCTGTGCAGGATGATCTTTGTGGTTCCCTACCAGTTCAGCATATTTTGTGAATTTGTGATTCTCTAATTAAATTCTCAGAAGGCAGTAAGTCAAACACTGCTGCAGAGGACTGCCATGGTCTCAAAATGTGGCAGCAGTGAGATCACAGATTAGATGGTACTTCCAGAATATAACAAAATGAAATTCATTTTTGCAACAGGATTGTCAATGAGTCTGAGCAAATGTAATCACAAACAAGGGGAGTCAGTGCAAGGGGAGACTTATGTTTTGCAGGAGTAATGACAAAGAAGAAGTTAATGGGCAGTTAATCAGATAGGAATCAACAACAAGACTGAGCTGAATTGGCATGCATTGCTCCTTTGCCCACAAAAACTCTTGGTAATTCCAAAAGTAATTCCAACTTCCCTTGGGGACGTGGCTTGGATGGCAGGAATAGCACTCTGGATAGAGTTGCAGTTCTTAACAGCAACAGTCTGAACACTGCCAAAGACAGGCTTTGTGAGTGGGCAGGGAAGAGAAAGAAGAGAAAGTCGCTATTTCCTAGAACAGGTTCAACACAGAGAGAGCATCCTGGCGGATGGCACATGGATGTCTGAGACATCGGTAAGACCTGTTAGTGCTAGGAGATATGGAGGGGATGGGCGAGGGCAGGGCATGAAAGGAAGGAGGAAGTGTAAAGATGTGGTCGTTCTGACTGTTACTCCTGATGACATGCTGCTGTGTTGTGGCTTATTTTATTCTAAAGAACAAAGAATAATAATTAAAAAATGCAGAATTGCTTGGCTCAAGAGGTTTCTTTTACCCAAGCTACAAATTCCAAAGGGAAAAGCCTTTCTCCAATTTTGGTGGAGAATGTGCTTCTGCATAAAAGTTCCTAGATATGGAAGGAAGCAGACACATGTACATGCACATTTCTTGAGATTGGTGTAGCTTATGATGAAGTGCAGGCAAGCTGTTCTTATTTTCACAATGGAGGCTATAACTGAGAGTCCTTCAGTTCAGTGAGGGAAACTGTATTTTGAAGTTTCATGTGGGAAAGATCTGAGGTATTTTGACACACGTTTCCCTTAAAACCTTCTCTTTTTTTAAAGGGAAAAATACTTGTTGTTGCTGAATTCATCATATCTGACAGGAGTTTGTATAAACCTGCACAAAACATTTTTTCTCGTGGTTTATGCCATTAATGGAAAAATTCCACTGAAAGAGATGAAGAAAATTTTGTGGCTAAAAACAATAAAGTAAATTCAGACACGACTTATTTCAAACAAAAGTACTTAAATTATACGATGTTTAAAAATTGTTTTGAAAGAACCGTATTGTCTACAGTACTGTTCTTATGGTCCTTGCACTGCAGTGTTTTTTATGATACAAGTGCAGTTCCTACTTGAAGTGTTGAGCACTTGTCTGTTGGAACACACAGCCTACCCTCATCTGGCAGTCCCTCTGTCAGGTCTACAAAAGTAGTTGCACAAAGGGGAGGCAGGTAAAATCCCTGCTTGGCCACCTTTGTCCCCTTGGTTTGAACATCCATCTGTTAATCTACAGCTGCACACTTGCAGCTGGTCTGACTGGGGGGTTTATACCATGGGGAGCCATAACAATAGACCACTATACTTATACCAGAATAAAAAGAGGTTGTTTTCTGTAGTTGAGTCATTGAATTTGGTTATGTCTTCAAGCTTTTCCCCACAAATCTAAGAACCAAAAACCTACTTTAAAAAGTGAGATTCTTGTAGATGAGGAACCTCCGGGAGCTGTGGCTTTAACAAAACACTGGCGTTGATAGAGCTGTGTCACACCTTACCTAAAAGACTGGCTGGATGCATCTCACCTAAGTCGGAGTCTGAGTGTGATCATGTTCATGACATTTTCTTGGTCCGTATTTTCCTTTGGCTGGACCAAATGAGACTTCTGGTTAATAAACCCTGTTTTGCTGTCAGTCTCAAAACCCAAGTGATGAATGACCTCTAAAGGTGAGTGCTTCTGATACACAGGTTTATTCTTATCATCCGAAAGCGCTTTCTGCCATCCTTTGTAGTTGCCATCCATGGAGATGGAAATGCAGATGCCAAGGGCAGGTGGAAGGTGAAAGCTGCACATGTGCAGTTTAGAAGTAATATATTTTAAATTCAAGGCAGACACACTACTTTTAAAACTGGTAAAGATGAAGAAAGGACTTTTAAAAATTATATACACTGTTTTGCTGGCTGTTACAGATGTAATCTGGAAGGAGAAGAAAACAATGCATGTATAATAGAAAAAACATTCTGCACACAGAAGGTATCTAAGTGAAGGAAGGAGAATCATACTGATAAAAACAAAGCAGAGTTAAGGAGAGTTGCTGTAAGTAAAAAAAAGGAAAGTTCCCAATCCTTGTGTGCTCAGCATCTAGCCTTTGCCCTTCCACAGATCTTATATGGAAAGACATCTCACAAGATCGATCTTTCTGAGATTTCAAACTGGAAAGCAACCTGAGTCAGAGTGATTTTTTCCAATTCTGAAATTCCACTGGTGAAGAATATGCAGAGGTTTTGTGAACACCACCTACCCCCCTGTGGCTCTGTTCTCACGCCTGTCTGATCAGGGTGAGCATATGGTGCAAAGCATAGCCCAGAGTCCCTCTCTATCAGTTTCTTTGAACTGTCAGGGAAGGGAGAAAGGAGACCCAGGCTTGGCTGACTGACATTAACCTGCAGGCGCTTCAGGAAAAGAGGTTTCTGAGATTGTACTAAGTGAATATGCACACAGGCACTCCCACATGTACCTTTCCCACCATTTGAAGTCACTGGTTGGCTTCATACAAAGGTGACATTGCAAAGAGGCCAAATTCCCATAACTTGTTAATGAATGCAGCAACTGTCCTTCCTTTGGAAGGAAAGGTTGAAGTCAAGATATATGTCTCACTCATCTCTCAAGCAAACAGTATGCACAGGAAGAAAATTCTAGCAACACTGCAACAGAAGATGGAGCCCATAGAGCTTTTGGACCCTGTTGCACACTAGCCACTCCAGCTCTACAGCTCCGTCAGAAACTGTTCTGCTGGGCTTCCACTTAAGGCAAATCAAACAGTTTCCCTCTACAGAAAGGAACCAGAACATGATTTGGTTGTGTTGCTGTTCTGCAGTGTCCTTTCTTATATGGCAGCAGTTTGGCAAGATCCAGATGTGTCTGAAGGGTTGTCATGGCACAACAGCCTTATTGGAAATATATATTGTTCCCATGTGATTTTTCCTTCTTTTTGGACATACCCTTTCCCCCATGTTTCAAGGTGCCTTCATTTTAATTCTTCCAAACTCAGAAAAACTACAGCCAGGGTTTCCATAGCAACTTAAAATCTAATCCTTATTTTCATGACAATAAAATTATTAATTTGATGTCTCAGGCACATGGCTTTCTAAGCTCAGCATGAAGACCCTATCAGTCTGTTGAAGTCCAAGTCCTTGCCCACATCCCTGGAGACAGTTAGGGACATGACGCAGATATATGTTGTTATTTTTTTTCATGGGACAGAAATTACTGGGCGAGTCAGGAATGAGATTGGTTCAATGTTCAAATAATTATAGCTAAAAGGTATGTTTTATGCAGTTAGTGATGCTTTTTAATCACTGAGGAGGGAAAAGAAGTTATTTAAAACCATAATTGCTGAGGAAGTCTTTCTAAAGAAAACAGACAGTTCTATGAGATAATTGGTTTTGTGGATATACTAGGGTCCTTGGAATTTTATTGGTGTTAGTAACTGCTTAATTCAGTATTTAGTCTCGAATAACAGCCTCATACAAGAGACATATTATGTAACAGTCTCATATAGCAGTTATATCTATGTACACTTGTAAATTGTCTCATATAGCAGTCCGAATGTGTTAGTTTGAGAGTTTAAAACACCTTTTTTTTTTTGGCTTCCTTGCTAAGCATACAGTCTTCTCACTGCAGCCAACACATCTAGAATTGTCTCCATTAAAAAAGTATGGACTCAAAAATATGTGTGTTTGGAGCCAGACTTCTAAGCTATAGTCTGACTATCTATATCTGACTATCTAAGCTATCTGACTATCTATAGTCAGATACTTCCAGAGACACCTCTTTTTCAAAACTGGCATTTTAGCAACAAAGTTGATGATATTTGCTTTATTTGAGCTGATAGGTATTTAGTGCTTTAGAAAATTAAAGCAATTATTCAAGTGCCTAACAGGGAATAAATGGCATCATTTTAGACAACGACTTTTAGCATCTTCTATCTTGGTTTGAATCTTGTTCTGAATATAGAAGGGCATATTAAAATAAACTTAAGTCTTGCCAGGAAATTGACTTTTTAATGAGGACTTGTAAATTCAGGAACTACCTATGTCTTTCTGAAAGCAAAGATATTTATATATTTATGAAAAAAGCCCACCCTACTATATACCCTACACAAACACAAATTCTTATGTCTTAGAGCCCATCTTTGACTGTAGAGATGAAATGGGATCGTAGCAAAGTACAGTTGCCTAAGAATAATTTGGCTGTTATTTGCAACACTGTTCTTACAGGTTAGTTGGTGGGAGTGCAGAAACTGGTGTCCAGCTGGGGTCCCATAGTGGAAAACTGGTTTGCTCTACAGAGGGAGTTGAATCACTGTCACTGATGCTGGCTCTACCTGATGAAATGGTATGGCAGCCTGTCCATTCAGTTGGCCAGGAGGGCAGGCAGATTAGCATGACTGTCAGACCTGGCAACACTAACCCCCTGGCCAGAACCACTATTCTGTTCCAAGGATGGATTTTAACTTGTTCGGTGTTCACCTGTTTTAATATGTTACCATGAAACTGGTGGATGCTAAATATACAGCAAAGCAAGCATAAGAATCTGGAGATTCTTGAAAGACAGGATGCTCGTGCCACTCATCTTCAGTCATTTTCATGATCTAAAGTGTTTAGCTACATGATGCTTTCTGCAATGTGAAGTCTATAGTTTCATCACCCTTGGTGGCTGGCAGTGCCTGCTGAGGAAGGCTGAGGAGTGGCTGGATGGTTGGATAAAGCCAGACATGATGCCTCCCACAAATTTGTTGGCTTTCTCCATTCCTTGGTCTCAAAGATCTGATGTATAAACAGCAATAGATCTCCCCACTCCTCAATTCAGAAAATAGCTTTATGCAGGATTTCTGCCTTGCAGTAATCGATCCTGGGATTGTAGTAGTGCCGGGAAAAGACTGCCAGCAGTGGCTCTGATCACAACCCAGCAGGCTGAAGAGCCTAAAGAGCCAGCTTCAAATTGACAGGATAGCATTCATATGGTGAGCAAGCAATATTGTTTTGGGACTTGCCATGCTGGGTTGTGTTTTATATTGTCTCTGTACACTCCTATCAACTTCTGAGAGAAAGCTGAAAATAAAACACTCACAGGGAAAGGTACTGCTAAGAGCAGTAAGAGGGAGAGGAATGGGCCCTGGGGAAGGAAGAGAAGTCAAACATTAAAGCACTTCATTGACGTTTCCCTCCAGCGTTATATAAGTACTAACCAGAATAAGGATGTACCTTACTTTTGCCATATTTATCACTTCATTTTGATACCAGTGCGGTGGGCTGAGCTTGTCTGGCTGCCAGTTACCCACCCAGCTGCTCACTCACTCTCATTCCTTAACAGGACAGGGAGAGAAAAAAAAGAAGTAAAAGTTCCTGGATGGAGATAGTGGCAGATACTTACCAGTTTGTTGTAGAGTCCGCAGGAACTATCTGTGTCTGGCACAGGGCAGCACCTGACCTCCCCCCATAGAGGCCACAGCTGCAGCCCCCCTGCTGCCAAAACCTTGCCACCAACATCAAATACAGGGAGTCATTAAACTATTCCATTTTAAAGAACAGTTTCCAGCTTGTATGCATAAACCTCATTTACTTGCCAATAACTCTCCTTTTCACGCAGAATTAAAAATCCAACCCCTGTTCCCACAAGTGTATTACATCTTTCAGTAATTCTGCCAGTTAAATTTCTGATACGCTTTTTTTTTTTTTTGAACTTTTATGCCATGTGGTACAGTGGTTGAATAAGAAGAGCTTACATGCCAGTGCTGAAAACAAGGAAATTATCAACAATGTAGCTAGATAAAAGCTTATTTCTCTGTATCCAACCAGATTCTGATCCTGCCTGAAGTTTTCTGTCCAGATCTCCAGGACTATATCTTGATTTCTCTACCAACTTAAATGACAGTTGTATAGCAGCATTCTTTGATCAAATGACTATAGACATAGGACAGACGAAATCCTATGTCTGCAAAGGTCAGAGAGGAGAGCAGGAAAGTGAGCCTATGGAATTCTTCATTTTCTCTGCTATAGGAGATAAGCTTTCAGGGTTGTCATTGTTTAGGCAAGCTGTTTTCATCCCATCAGTGTTACGGCCCCCGTTTTCTGTTCTGGCTTATTTGAATCAGTACACTGCTGCAATAAAAGATGGATTTACACCAGTTACGGAGCCCTTGGGCATGTCCTTCAGAGATCAGCAATCCAAAACCTATGAGGCTATAGACCCCAAGTGTACCCCAAAGCATATCCTGGATATTCAACAGAAGTTTTTACTCCACTGACACAGTGCATTGATCAGAGTATTAAATCTGCATTAATAGGAAACTCTTTCATACCAAAGCTGGTATATATCAGCACTGTCATTTCAGTTGCCTTTAATTACAGAAGTATGCAGAGTGTGATCAACCATATTTTAATTTCATAACTTGCTGACTTTGAAAAGTCATTATTGTCTGGCCTTTTTTAAAACTGTTTTCTCCTAGAACAGTTACAGTTTGGCTAGTAGTATAAATTATTACTTGCTTAAAGCTGCCAATTACAAGTTATGTACTCCCCAAGCCTGCTTTGCCTAGAACACTTCTAGATTAAAAGAAGTTTCGCGTTTCTTCTGTCTCCATTGGTAAAGCCACAGGGAAAGAAGAAAGTTCTTTCTGTCTGTAAGTTTCCATAGATTCCAATATGTGGTATGTCCTTTGACATCTAGATATAATAAACTGTATCAAAATATATTGACCTTAATTTTTTCTGGGTTTTACACACCGGAAGCTATTTTCCTTTGGGTTTTGGTTTGGTTTGGTTTTGGGTATTCAGTGATTTTTCTGGTAGTGTTTTTTTGTTAATTTTAATCAAATACAACATTGTGGCAGGAGATGGAGAAATTCACTGCAACATCCATGTCAGTCAATATATCTCTCTCCTCAGCCCCTTGGTGAGTCTCACACCTGTGAATGCAGGCCAGGAATGCGACAGGAAAGGTGAGGGGCTCTTCAGTTTGCTGACTACAGGTCTGTGCTGCAGAAAGTCTGCGCAAGATGGGAATTCAAAGTGGTAATCACATAAATTAAATCATTGTATATATCTTGTCAATTGTAACTAAAACGGAATTGAATATTTGCTTTTTAGTTACTAGTAACAAGTCAAACTTAGCTGCTCAGTGACCTCAACTGTGGATTAAAAGTGCCAAGAAATATTCAGATAAGACAGTGACTTACTACAGCTACCAAAAAAAGACAAAACATGTGAGGAAAGTTCATTGAGGGAATATTCTCTTTAAGGAGTAAATATACATCCCATATAACTTTAAAAAACATTGTCTCTTCTAGTAAAATATCTAAAAGCCAGAAAGTAGCTCTATGAGGAAATAATAAAGTTATCCTTGTCTGCATAAGGCAACACTCAGTACATGGCAGAGTAGAAAAAGAGTTTATATACTCAGTAATACGGAATAACCATTGAAGTGGGCAGCCGTTTGTCATCATAGCTTTAGACCTCTGTGAGCAAAAATACCCAAAACACCAGCAGTCTTCCAAGTATGGAGTACAGAAGGGGAAACCACCTGATGACTGCAAGCTGCATATAGCACACAGCAATGAAAATATCAGTATTATTAACAAAACACAGATGCTGGCTGATGTAGAGCCAGCCTTTCAGTTATCTGTTTGTCTGGAGGACTTTAGTTAAGAGAACCAAAGCTCTTCTGGCTGTCGCCAGAGTGGCTGTTTTCTTCCAATTGTTGTATGTGTGTGTTAGAAAGGTAATCACCTAGAAATTCTTGTGTTGACTTTAAAAGCCTGTGAAGTGTCTCCCTTTTTCTCTCTCAATAAACAAGAGTTCATTTCTTTGCACTGTCACTTCTATTAACAATTCTATTAACTGTTTAAAGTTAAATATCCATTTTTCCTAAAAAAGAAAAAAGGAATTCTTGAAGCAGTACTTAGCATTTTCAGTCAATATGTACTACTTTGTGTACATGCAGTTCCCATAGAAATCACATGCTTTTAAAGTGAGGTTGCACTAGCAAGTACTACCAAGGCTGAAGCCTTTAAGAGGGGGATGCTACTGAATTGCCAAGGCTTCAAATTTCCAGCTTCTAGCTTATGACTCTTTGGACAAACAGGTTTCTGCAGCTGGTCCTCAAGCCTTTCACACAGTTACAGTATGTATTTCATGAATTTCTATATTTCTTCCAGTACAGCTCAAACTTAATCCGTCCTGAAATTGGAGCAAGTGCATGATTAATCCATTCAATGATATATAATATCATTGCACTATAATGAAAGCTATTCATTAGTCCAATATTTGCAGACAAGAAAACAGTTGGCACAAGCAAATTATTTTACTTAAACCTTGCAAAGGTAACAGTTAACGTGTGATCATAATGTGCTTTTACCGCATTTACAAAAGATAAACAAGGCAAAAAATCCTTTAGCAAATATTGAAATGTTTTGACTCCTTTAATATATCCTCAAGTGCATTTTTAAACTGTTTAACCAACAGAATCATCTTTAACTTTTCTCTAGTGCTTTCGTATTGGACACTGTGTCCTATTTTAAAAGCAAGTAATTACATACCACAGCATCCAAACGAAATAAACAAAGTTTCAAGTACCAGATCTGGGCATAGTTAATCCATTTCCCCTAGCTTGTATCCACACATTGCTTGTGCCTGTAAAAACATACCGTCCAAGGGACTGAGAATAAAAGAAGTCATCTGCCCACGGACACAGAATAACTCAGAAAAACCTTTCAGGATCTAAGAATTTAATTTTGTTAGTGCTTTTAATGTTTACCTTATTGCAAGCACTACCTCATAAATAAGTTGTTAAAACAAAATGTCCCTTTTAGACTTCGTTTTCCCCACACTCTTAATATCAGTTGACAATGACCAATAGATAACCTTTCCACAGCACAGCTGGGGACTGCGGATATTTCTGATGCCTGTTGTTAGGACATTTCTTGTGTCACTGACTGACAGCGGCGTGGTCTTGAGTGGAAGAAGAACAAACAAGACCACCATGCTGTAAACTTCCCTGCAAAAGCCTGATTTCTTCCATGTGCCCCATTGCTTCTGCCCCAGATGACTATCTGTGTGCTTCTATCAGTGCAACCGGGAGGTTAGTTTTCTATTTATAGCAGTTCTCAAAGCCTCTTGGGAGCATTAGACAAAATATTCCGAGACGTTGCTATGTTTCTCCTTTCCAGTCTGAAGCTGGGACTTGCTTTCTGACTCCAAAGAGATTCAGGTATATACACGCTGACATCCCACCAGAAAATGAGACTGAGGGGTCAGTGTCACCATGGTACTTTTCCATACTTTCAGACATTCAGTTTCAATGTAGATGTTCTTTGAAAATGTTTTAATGGCCACTGGATACTGATACAAGACTTGTGACAGAGGTAGTCTTTTATGCCATATTTCTTTCACATCTTGATGAACTGTTAATTATTCCTTGCAGTTCAGAGAACAGAGTTCACAAAATCATCTGGCAAAGTGTTTCTGAGACAAGGCATATGACACAGGGTTATGGACCATCTCTGCTAATGAATGGCTGAGTGGCTTCTGGGTTTCTCTTGAAGAGATCAAATTACATACTGTTGGCTGAATCTTCTTGAAATCAGAAGATTTCTCCAACCAGGAGAGACAGTACAGCATGTTTTAGCTTTCTCATTTTAATATACATTTATAAATCTTCACAGACACAGGAGTGACAGGATGAAGAACCAAAGCAAGTAAGACTGCTTTTTAACATAATGTACAAAGTCCCTTAGTTGAATGCTCCATAAATATATGACTTTTAGGGCTTTTGGAGGAAAGAAATTTGATCACAGGTGAGGCTTTTCCAAGGTTTCATTAAATAAATTAAGATTTCTTTAAGTTCAGTGCTGAGGCGAGTGGGCAGCATTAGACATCACAATCAGAGTAGTCAGACTTCAATTTTATTGTGACTCAACCCACCTTTTGCATAACGGAAAGGTGTAATGTAGTTGCAGCAGTAGATAAATGTTTAATGGTGCCACACTCTACAATTTAGAGCTTGGTCTATTCTTGGTTTTCATTCTGGAGTTGCAACATACTGATGTAAATGGCAACATAAAATCTCTGAACAAGCTAATTTTCACAGTACGTTAAAATGCTTACATAAGTGAAAAGCGTATTGATTCTCATGCCCGTCCCTTCCACTGCAACTGCTGCAGTTTAAGGGTTTGATGTACTGCAAAGCTTTTGCTTTGATTTTCTTAATAGTCTCTAGAAAAGGTGGAACAGTAAAACAAATTATGAGCTGTATATGTGAGAGAAAAGGAACTGTGGATGGTCCACTACGGTGGAAGATATTAAGTGGTGGGGAAAATAGGTGCTTAAATTTGGATGATAAACTTTTTATACTTAAGCTTATCATTTACTATTTTTATTTATAAGTAATTTCAGCCTGTTCTGTTTGAAGGGCTTCCTTTCTAGGAGAAACCATTGTCATTTAATAGGACAGGGGAAGGGTGCCAAGATGTTATATGTACATTGATAGAACCACAAAAAATTAATAGTAAAAGATGAAGTCACTTTCATCTGCTGCTGGTGACTGACAGCCAAATTTTAGACATACCTATATGTGTGTTGATTTGGGTTTTTCCCTGTTACATGGAGTATCACCAGCTAATGTACCACAGGGGGAAAAACACTGCACTAGCAACACCAAGTTATGTATTTTTTGTAGAAATAGAAATTATGACAAAATAACAGAGGAAACAACAGGTGAAAAGAGCAGATAAATTGGTTTATTACTGGATTTCTGTTTCCTTTCTGGTGGCAGTCAACTATCGGGTTGAGACAGGATGCTGGTTTTTCACCAAAGTCCAACCTGGGCTAGAAGAAATTGCCAAAACTAGGATATGTGAAATACTCTAAAAGGTAATTGACAATATTATGTCCCAGAGTAAATGCATGTTGAATTTATGTCCTCAAACTTATATTTTACCTGACTTTTCTCCAGGATACAGGGAAAGAGCATTGCACTTGACTTTGTTCAGAAATTCTGTTTTCCTACCATAAGAAATACGAGCATCATTTATTTACTTGTAATAAAAGATAGTATTTTTGAGAAAATATCAAAACATGGTATATTTCATAACAGTAATTTGGAGGTATCTGAAACTTACTCAATCCATTTTAATGTAAAGAACATCCGTAAAATTTTGCCACTTTCATATACAGATTAAAGAGTTGAGAGGCTGAATCCAACAGTCCAAGTCTATAACCTCTTTTAATTTTTTTTAGATTGGTTTAGAAATATCTCCACCAAGATGGATTTTCTTTCTTTCTCTCTCTTTCTTTTTTTCTTTCTCTCTTTCTTTCTCTCTTTCTCTCTTTTTTTCTTCTTTCTTTCCCTGTGACCAGTCTTCAGAGATAGACCAGGCTCTATGAGTATTTCCTGTAAGGCTTATTTTCTTAGGTTACAGATTTTTTTTTTTTTGCAGTAAATAATAAAATTCACAAGGCAGCTGTCCCTGCAACAGTATCAAGACCAAACTGGAAGAGGCCAGGCTTAGGTTGGATATAAGGAAAAAATTCTTTACTGTGAGGGTGGTCAGGCACTGGAACAGGTTGGCCATAGAAGATGTGGATTCCTGGAAGTGTTTAAGGTCTGGTTGGATGGGGCTTTGAGCAACCTGGTCTAATGGATGGTGTCCCTGCCCATGGCAGAGGGTTGGAACTAGATATTCTTTGAGGTTCCTTCTGACCCAAATCATTCGATGAGTCTATGAAATCTTTTCATTTCCAGCGTGTCTTTATCCAAACCCACTTTAGGGAAAAATCAAATAAGTGGAAGGGGTATAGATAATAAAACAGACTCTTAACTGGCAAGCAGCCAAACGGGACTGCAGTGTTCTCCATTTTCCTTTCTACAAACTGCTCATTAACATTGCAAGTGGGTATCCTTATGCACCTATATGAATGGATAAGATACAGAGGGCTGTCTGGGCTTTGACAAAAAAAATATTAATTGCTCAGAGGAACCTGGGCAATGAAGGTTGTGTCTACACAATGGCGTGGCCGTACTGATATTACAACTAGTGCACTGGAAGGCTGGTGCTTCTACAGAAATGATGGCTGAGCAGCTGGCAGAGATGGCTGGATAGGGCTGTGATGATCCTGGACAAGTCTAGTGTAGAGAGGAAAGGACCTGGAAGAGGTGTACTGTTCCTCATCTTCATTTCTGTTCTTCTGAGCCTGTCTGAGCAAAACAGCTGTCGAGGAAGGTTGAAGATAGAACACTTCGCAAAATAAAAGTATGAAGACATTCCTTCTTGAAGTATCAGTATCGTATGATTTACTGACTGTCCATTTTAGAAATTTTGATGAGTTTTTTCTACCAACCATTACATTTTCTTAAGAACAGGAGAGGAAAGGTAAATCATGAAGTTGGAAACACTCTATGTAGCTTTTCAGGACATCATTTTCCTTGTAACCAACTTCTGTAATGAATTACTAAGCAGATCACAAAAGTGTCATAAAAATATTTCACATCTATTAATTTAATTCAAGTTAAATTTGCAAAGGTGGTTTTTAAACTCTGAAGGCCATATAGCACTGTGACCAAAACTACAGTCTTTCTGCACTAAAGAGTCAGCATTCCCCAGGAATTTAATTGAAAGTGAAAAGGCATTTTAGGTGAAAGGAAGCAAATAAATAAATATCTTAATAGGTTTTCTCTTGCTTGTCTTTTTATGAACAGAGGGAATAAAATGACCAAGAAACTCAGAATTTGTCAGTTACTGCTGAAGTCAAAAAGCAAAGAAATATTACATGGACAGTTGATTCCATTTAGTGTTTTTTTTAATATGACATTGAACCTTTTGTCTGTAACTTTCGCCCAAAAGGAATCCATAATGACTCTGCATTGCTCTTCACACAGGTAGGGTCTTGTATGCTTATGCCATTTGTGACTATCTTATGTGAATGTGATAAAACAACAAACAAATTTGAATCTTATCCCAGCCTATACTAATATGAGAGCTCCTGCTCCCCTCTCTCCTCCCCCCTCCAAGCTGTGGTATTCCGCAAAAAATCTTTACTAGAGAAGGAAAGCTTTTAAACACTCCATAAAATACAGAGCTTTACTCTAGCACCGCAAACTCAATTCCCTCTCTCTTGAAGGCAATTCATGCACCAACAGCTCAACTTTGCTCTTTTTACGTGTCTCTGATCACACTCAAGTGGTCTGACCTGGTCAGAATGATCAATCATACAGCATTATGAAAAACTCTAATACAATAGTGGCCATAACCCATTAACAGCCATGAAGCTGAGTAGTTTTCAAGCCTTCTGCATCGCAGAATTTGTGATTCAGCAGAAATTGCTAAAAGTCAGAATCTGGGAGAAGGTGAGGAAATGGAATAATGAAGTCATCTAAATACCCTGTTAACTGCATGGTTTCTCTTCACCTTCACTCATGAGAGCACTCAGTAGATTGGATAAAGCTGAAATTTTTTTCTTTGAGCATTTACATTCATGATGAAATTCATCCATGAGATACCAACCAGTGCATAGCTTATTCTCAATGATTTGGCTAATGTGTAGGCAATTTGTATACCTAAACACATTAAAAAGAACAATTTATCTGTTTAGTTTCTGGATTTACTGCAGCTGCTCTTGCCAAAGGTATTTTCCAGTCTCATGATACTTGCTGTAGCAGTATTACTTTTGAAATAGTAACAATAGTCTACTTATCTTTAAAGCTGTTAAGCAATGTTTCTCCTAACAGACAATATCTGATTGCTTTCCTGAAATCAAGCAGTGAAAAAGGAATCTGCCTGGAGGCATGAGTCCCAAACAGTGTCCAGTTTTGTAAGCCTGTGAAGCCCTTGGACTCACTCAACAGTGCTCCCTAAGGCAGGTCGTTTTCTTGTGTTAAAACAACACCACAGTAGAGTTCTTTTGTTCTGTGATTCTACAGCTTTGCTGTCTTTCAGATGGATTCAGTAGCTGTCTGAGGTCTTTCTGGATAGCTGGGAGCATGGAGTTCATGTTTGTTCAGGATGTACTGAAAAACATTTTTTCTATATGAGAAGCTCACACGTACAAGGTCTTAGAAACAGCCTCGTAGCTAACCTGGGTACAGAGTCTGGCTGTTTATCTAGAAAAAAATTCCTAAGGACTGTCAAGGCTTTGCACAAAATACAAGATGTCAAAGTGTTGGCCAAAGGTTTTCCCTACTGACTGAGACTGTTACATGATATGAGGGAGAAATATGAGAGAATGGGAAATAGTACTTCAAATTCTTGCAATTAGTGTCTTCAGAATTTCAATGCTGGAGGATATATTTGAGCCAGTGCTCTTAATGTTTAGGAACAGATATTCTCCATTCTGGTTCCTCCATGATCCTGTGGGAATCACAAAATGGGTAAGGTTGGAAGGCACCACAGTGGATCATCTGGTCAAACCTCTCTGCTCTAGCAAGGCCATCCTAGAACACATTACACAGGATTGCATCCAGATGGTTCTTGAATATCTCCAGTGAAGGAGACTCTACAACTTCTACTGCACCTGCTGCAGGAGCTCCATGTCTCTCTTGTACTGAGGAGCCCAGAACTGGACACAGCAGTCCAGATGCAGCCTAGCCAGGGTTGAGTAGAGGGGCAGGATCACCTCCCTTGACCTGCTGGTAATGGTCTTCCTAATGCACCTCAGGATACCACTGGCTTTCTTGGCTACAAGGGCACACTGCTTGCTCATGGACAGCTTGTTGTACCCCAGGACCCCCAGGTCCTCCTTCTCCAAGGAGCTACTTCCCAGCAGATCAGCACCCAGTCTGTGTTGGTGCCATGGGTTGTTCTTCCCCAGATGCAAGGACCCTGCATTTGCCCTGGTTGAATTTCAGACAGTCCTTTTCTTCCCATCTCTCCAACCTGTCAAGGTGCTTCTGAAGGGCTGCATGGCCCTCTGGTGCATCAGCCACTCCTCCCAGCTTTGTGCTGCCAGTAAACTTGCTGAGGAGGCATCTGCCCCTTCATCCAAGTCATGAGTTGGATGAGAGGTAGAATGAGTTTCCGAAGTTTAATTAGGCACTGTGGGGAGTGTATGCATGAGAGAAATATTTTGATTTGTTTTAAAGTTGTGACCTGATGATTTCAGTTCTTGTTCTGTGAGAAATACTTCATAATCATTTGATTTTCACCGTCTCCATTTCATTCACAGAAATATGCATGAATATGCAGAAATATTACCTCCTCCTCCTCTATATAAATCCTGTCAGACAGAAGAGTCTTTTGTATGGTGGAGGTTTTTTGTTTGGTTTTAGTTGAGGGTTTTTTGCCTGTCTTCACCTCTGACTGCTCTAGGGAATCCTTTCACTGTAGTAAATCAACAGAATGACATCCTGCCCCCAAAAAGAGCATTACCTTGTGAAATGTGAACACCACTTCTACTATAGTTGGTTATAGCTAGGAGGAAGTAAATTACACATCTTTGAAGATGTGGGTGCTACTGGAGGCACGTAGAGACCTAATTTCTAGCTTTTCCCTTTAATTGCTTTTCCCCTAATGTTCTATTTGGTTTTGACCCCTCCTGTCTACCAAACTGATGTTTTCATCAAGCTGACCACAGTGATTCCCTCCTCTCCCTTTGGACTTGAACATTTGTCAGTTCACTATGTGCCCATGGTTTCATATCTTTCAGGATGATATAAAATGCACTAATCTTACTGCATATCACTGTGGCATCCCACCTGTGACCTTGACCACTGGAAGGTCAACCATTACTCCTACCCTTCTTTCTCTAAATTTTAATCAGTTATTAATAAATGTCACATTAGCTTCTTAGGAACTTTGTTGAGGAACCTTGTCAAAAACTCTAAAAACACCAAGATGTATCTTGGCAAGATTATACCTCTCTCACAGCCACTGATTCCTCCGAAGATGTTTGACAGGTCTGTGCAGCACAAGTTCTCTTCACAAAGCCATAAATGCTCTTCTGCCACAGAGAACAATTTTCTCATGGTTTGTCTAAATCTCTCCTTTATTGCAGTTTACTGATTTGCCCAGGACAACTGTCAGATATACTCCACGAGGACCAATAACAAGTAAAGCAGCAATAGTATTTTCCAGCTACAGATTTTAAAACATTTCTGAAGCTGGACAGCGCTTATCAGAGATGAGGAGAGTGGAGGACAAAAAAAGTTAAAACTAACAAGGTTGTGCAGAAAGTAACAGGTGGAGGTGGAAGCAAGTACTCTGTCTTGATCCTGTGTTTTGTTGTATTGTGGCTGAAGTGGAACCTTCCCAGCCCTTCAGAGCTATTACTGTGAGTTCTGGTAGTACTCCTAGTGAAAAGACAGAAGTGGTCTGCTCTGGTACCTGCTCTGGGAGCAGTGCCTACTGCTCTTTTGTTTTTCTTGTTAACTTTCACAGAATCACAGAACAACTGATAGATCTCCTGGTCCAACCACACCTAGTCAAGAAGGGTCACCTGGTTGCCCAGGAAGCTTTTGAATATCTCCAAGGATGATGACTCTGTATAGTGCTCACTACATTTTTCTGCAAGCCACGTGTCTCCCTGGTAGAATAATATGCAGCATAGTTTCCCCTCACATAAAGATTTTGAGTTTTGCTCAGGCATGGAATAAATTTGTGACTTGCTGCTAGTTCCTGTTGTTTCCATTATCTAACTTTAAGAAAAAACAAGTTTAATTGCTTCATATTTTTGTCCTGAATGTCTCTTCCCACTACCAGGGTGTGGTGGTTTGACTCTGGTTGGATTTTAAACACTCACTAAAATCACTCTCTCACTCCTCTCTGCAGTTGGACAGAGAGAGGGAAAAAAAATGGCTAAGGATTTTTGCGCAGAGATAAAAGATGGGAGAAGTCACTTACTAATTGGCAAAACAGACTCAACATGGGGTAAAACTTAAATTTATTACTAATAGGATAAAAGCTAAAGAGTGAGAAATAAAATAGTCTTAAAATGCCTTCACCCCCCACCCCTCCTTCTTTCCATTCTCTCTCCTCTCCCCTCAGCAGTGCAGGGAGACAGGAAAGGGAGTTGTAGTCAGTTCTTGTTTCCCATGGGGTGCAGTCGAGTCTCTACACCCTGATGGTCCTCCATGGGCTGCAAGGACACAGCTTGCTTTACCATGGTCTTCACCACGAGCTACAGGGGAGTCACATGTCTGAGTCCTTCCCCTGCTTCCGTGGGGTCCCTCCCATGGGAGACAGTCCTTGATGAACGTCTCCAACGTGAGCCCATCCCTCAGGCAGCAGTTCTTCCCAATCTGCTGTCCAGTGGGTCATTCCTCCATGGGGAGCAGTCAGGTTTCTGCACCCCCATGGTCTTCCATGGGCTGCAGGGGGACAGCTGCTTCACCATGGTCTTCACCAAGGGCCACAGGAGTGCCACAGCTCCGAGTCCTTCCCCTGTTCCCGTGGGGTCCCTCACAGGGCCACAAGTCCTACCCAGGACAAACTTGCTCCAGTATGGGTTTCTCTCTCCATGGGCCACAGGTGTCCTGCAGGACTTTGCTCCATCCTTAGGCCTCTCAAGGAGTCACAGCCTCCTTAATGCACCCACTTGTTCCAGCATGGGCTTCTGCATGGCAGCAGTGGTGTCTCTGCAACCCTCCACGAGCTGCAGGGGCCTCAATTTTAAGTCCTTCTCTTGTTTCTGGGAGAGAGGAGAACCCCTCTCCTCCTCCTGCTGTACTGACCTTGGCGTCTACATAGTTGTTCTCAAGTTCTCCTCCACTCTTCCCGGGCTGGAATTTCTTCTGCCCAACAATCTCCTCTGTTCTTAAATATGTTATCACAGAAGAGTTACAGTGTTAATTGGCTCAGCCCTGGTCAGCAGCAGGAAGTCTCTCCTGGAGCTGGCTGTCATTGGCTCTTCATAGGACAAGAAAAGTTTCTAATAACTTCTAGCAGAAGCTACCCCCATAGCCCCCCTCCGCTACTAAAATTTAACAACATAAACCCACTACCAGGGGTATCAGTGTTTCACTCATTTATCATCATAACTAATACATGAGTCATAAAGTGATACACAAAATGACATGTCTTATATGAATTTTAGGACAGCATGTTTCCAAAAGTAGAAAACTGAAAATAGACCTTACCAAATGAATGCCTGCAAATCTTCTACTAACATGATATTATATATGCAGGATATGTCTATGTTCATAGTAAAACTGGAAATGTTGTGCAATTTGAGAATATTTTACTGATAATTCCCATGCCTCATTTGTTATCTGGCTTGCTTGCCATGAGTTCAAATGTACAAAGTCCAAGAAGGAGAAAAAAATTCATTTTTAGAATTAGCTTCTATAAAACAATGAAAATTGGTTTTCCATAGGCTTCAGTGATTTGGGACCTGGAAAACCTAGAAGCAATATACTGCATATATAATTAGAAATATAAGAACTTTCATTTATTTCTACTACCTCTATGCTAACCAGAAGAATAAATGCTATGGAAGTTTCAGATGGCAATTGAGAGAGGACATAATACCTTCTGCCCTAAAATCAAGACTGTGAATTTCCTAAGACTATTGAAGGTCTTTCCTATAAAAGGTCCTTCCTACCTTGTTTAGGTATCTCTCATGACCTGGCATTTTTTGAAACTGAAATCATTGAGTCACCTTTTTATTTTCCAGTTTTTTCTTTTTTTTCTATTTTTTTTTCTTCACAGTTTTTAATCTGTGCTATTGGTAAAAGGAAAGAGGAACAGCTTACATCACTTTTTGCTTGTTTTGATTTTCAGAACAATGGAAAGAACCCCAAATGTCTAGAACCCAGCAGCAGGAAGTCTCTCCTGGAGCTGGCTGGAAGGAAGGAAGAAGGAAGGAAGAAAGGAAGGAAGGAAGGAAATAAGAAAGAGAAAAAGACAGAAAGAGAGAAAGAAAGAGAGAAAGCAGAAAAAAAGAGAAAGAGAGAGAAGGAAAGAAAGAAGGAAAGAAGGAAAGAAGGAAAGAAAGAAAGAAAGAAAGAAAAAGAAAGAAGGAAAGAAAGAGAAAGAAAAAAAGAAAGAAAAAGAAAGAAAGAAAGGAAGAAAACCAAAAATACATGCCTATATACATACCCACACAAGTGTATCAGACTCATTGCAATTAAAAACTAAAAAAAAGTTTGTTTTTCTTGTAGAAAAACAAGATAGTGAACTCCCCTCAGGTATGAAGTTGGAAAGTTTCTACCAAATCGTTCTCAGGTCAATTCTTTGCAGAGATGGCCACTCAGGAGCCCTCCCAGGGCTCCGCAGGGCCACAGCAAGGGCTGCTGCCCTCCCGCCAGTCAAGACGACCTCAGCAGGCAGGGCAGAGCTGAGACAGGAGTAGACACAACCAAGGGACACATCCAAGAAGGGAAGTTTCTTCAGGTTCTTGCCCTTCAGACTCAGTCTACTCTGGAAAACTACTTATAATGGAGTCCTGACCAAGGAGTCCTCCTTTGTTGTATTTAAGAAGTTTCTGACACGTTTCTTTGGTTTGACTATTAAACTGGTGGGATCACATGCATAAATTCAGTGATTTAGAATTAATCTGTTTACTTTGCTAGTTCTGCTAGTTCTAGTACTCACCTCTGCAGCAGCTTTTATCCATCTCGTGTGTGCTTCTGCTTCAAAACTGGAGTTGGTTGACCTTTGGTATGAACCTGAGAGATCTGGGTTTCAAACACAGGAGCTCTTTCAAATCATAAAAGAAGAAAAAATGTGGAGGTGGCTGAGAGGAAGTCTAGCTGACAAAATGTGAGAGAGAAATGAAACGAAAAAGAACCAAATGTACTCACAACCAGAGAGTATGCAAATCCCAGGTTTCACCAGGGCAGTTTATTAAGGAACAGATTTACTCACCACAGAAGGCAACGAAAAGACTCCCGCAGACTTCTGTGGGCATTCGATCAGGTTTTAAACCCTGAAACTCTCAATACCCTGTCAGCTCTCCCATCATATCAAAATGTACTGAAAAATCTATCAGAAGTGTGGAAAATACTTCAAAGGAAGTATGCACAGAACCCCACAGGAAAAAGTGTGTGTTATAAATGAGTGCCCAATTTGGTTTACTCCTCTCTTTGATAGTAGAAATATCCTGTAGCTGAAAACAGCTGTTGGCATACTCGAATACGGAAAGAAAACCACCATTAGTGGTCTCCTTGTCCTTGGGCTGCTGGTATACAAAGCATCAAGGATTTCTGCTAGTCATAGAGGCAAAAATTTGCTATCCTCTCTGTGTGTAAGACACAGAATAAAAGCCATTGTGTTGGTTTGTTTTTCTTTCCCCTAAAAAAGAAAGGGGATTTAGATTTAGATTTAGATTTATCAGGTCCAATTTAGAAGGTCAAGTATCCACTAGATTGGAAGGAAAAGCTGTAATATAGAGATAAATTTCTGAAGTCAGTTTTCTCTACCTTGGGGACTTTATTAAGGGACTTACGTATGGAAGATCTTCTAGTTCATTTGCATTGTTTGGACATGTTCTCATGGCTTTTAATAAAAGCTGTGGCGTTCCTCACCAGCTGTGTATAGGAAGATGTAAGGCACACAACAGGTTACACACAAAACACACTGTGTGGAATATGATTGAAGAGATTCTTATCCTCATAAAAACTAATGGAAAAACTTACCAGAAAGTCAGTAGAACAATGCACTATAGCAAACAAATACCCATCTTTCCCATTTTTGTAAATAAATGTTAAAAACATGGGAGAATCTTGTGTCAAACAGTACAGCCTCTACCACAGGAAAACACTTTTGAATGAAGGTGTCACAGAAAGCTTTCAGAGAAAACATCTCTCTTCTTTGGAAAGGCCATTCTGTAAGCAGAGATTAAAGGCATGTGTGCATTTAGCCCAGCAAGATGAAGGGTGGGAGGGAATGTCCATGATGTTCGTGGATCCACAAGGGAGGAACACAAAATGCTTAAAGTCACATTGGCAGTGAGGTGGATAAATTCTGTGTGGGAATTCGGACTCTGCAGCTTTTACATTTTATGTGCTCAGAGATAATCATTATTGTGAAATCTAATAGACATTGGAAGTCTATGATCTGGGATAGTATGTCAAGTTTGTATGAAAGCTCATCTTTACCTACAGAGAAATGTTATATGTGGTGCTAAATAATAGTAATTTTGAAAAGAATTAAATCTAAGAGTATTTCTCAAAGAAAATTATACCCTCCAGTAATTCAAAACTGGCAAATAACTTTTAGTTGCTGCTACAATACATAGTAGCATTAGTAAATCGTTGTTATAATTCCTGATTTCCTTAAAAATAATATATGAATCTTATTAAAGTTACTATTTTATAGGGCAAAATATCAATTTTGTCAGTAAGAAAGATATTCCATTTCAAATTTTCATGATTTGCCCAAAATCTTTCTTCACTTCTCTAAATAAAAAGAATTATTAAACTTTCATGACAGAGTTATGGAAGACAAAACATGTTAGAAATATCTGACATTGTCAGGAGGGGTCATATATGGTGAATACTGCTATCAGCTGATCAAAAGCTCTGCAACATTTCTGAGATACCAGAGATCCCCCTGAAGAGTAGCTGGTTTATGTGCAAGTAAATTGCTGAGGTATCCAACAAAAATCTTTAGAAAACTCTACACAAAAGGGAGAAAAAGGAGTGATAAGGCAAACATAAACAAAATAATCTCACTCAGCAACGAGATCCTTGATCTTATGAATAGCCAAATGCTGTTGTGATATGAAGAACTAAGAACAATGACAATTAAACATGAAAAAAACCAATATAAGCCATTTAATATGGGAGCAGCAGCCGACATTCTTCTTCACAAGTCTCAGAAGGGTCAGCAGGACCAAAATTTTAAGGCAAAGGAGTTATTATGAGATTCTGGGAACTTTGGAACTAGACTGTTGACTCTCTGCCATGCTGCATCACAGGCTTCCTGTACATGGAAGGCACAAAGGAATGTTCTGTTTCTGAAATGGGCCTCACCAGAGTGACAGATACATGCATACATATTGTTGCCATTTCCTGGTTTTTTGGTTTTGGTTTTTTTTTTCTGAGCAGCTTGCATACTTGAACAGTGTTGTATCAGAAGAAACCCAATGAGCAACACAACCATATGCATGTATAATATCTATGTATATATATAGCCTGCCATAGCGTGGGCAATCTGACTACAGTGAGAGAAATCAAAAGGTTTTTTTCAGAATTGCTTGCTCCTTGGAAATTGGAGCATATGAAATTAGTTTGTTATCATCACCAAGGTTTCTGAACCATCCTGCAAAACCCGAACTAAATAACCAAATTGCTTTGAACAGTAGCTTTTGCGTAGCCATTGCCAAGATCACATATTTTGTGAAAACATTGCTAATGTCCAATTGCACCCCAAATTGCTCATCTCCACAGAGTGCTTCTCTCAGTATCACGTGGAGAAGTTGAATGTCTCCTTCTTGTTACAAAATCTTCTTTTCCTCCTTTTCATAGAGGGCATATGAGGCCTTTTTGTGAAGGATGAGCAGGAGTGGGAGCGACAATTG